>WOGP01007357.1:0-11814 GCA_015342065.1 Leptinotarsa undecemlineata
TACACTACAATTTGAGAGTATTACATAATTATGTAAACCAGCTTCAACCAGATAAATTCTCTCGAGAAAAATATCTGGTCGAGGTAGGAATCGAACCCACGGTCTTCCGATCGTGACTCGGGCGCACTACCACCGCGGCCAATTCCACAATTCAAAGATAATTTTCAACAACCAGGCTGCACTGAAACTATCCTGGAACTGCTGAGCGGGTTTAGAAGGACGCCGTGGATTTAACACAATCGCAATTCTGACTAACCCGGCATTGGCAATTGGAAAGGGTTGAAAATTGGCTCCTTCACGCATACCTTCCTGCTACTTCAAATGAATTTGCTCTTGCTGTTTTAGGCTCAAATTCAATCTGTATATTTTCTGTTCCAGAGCCTTCTGCTTCTGTTCCTGGCGATATTTTTGGATCTTCAGTTGCTGCCCCCTGTGTTCTTCTAGTTTGAACCTTTTCTGTTCCAATTGAACTAACCTAATTAGCTTCTGCTGGGCCAGCGAAATTGGTTTTTGCTCAACGGGGTTGATTACTAGGTCGCTGTTCGCCAGTGTATATTTGTATATCGGTTCAACTTTGTTCGGTTCACCAAGTTCATCCTGATAAACGGTGAAAGCTGCCATTGAAGGAGCTGAAAAGAATCGCTTTCTTCTGTTGATACCGTTAATGCAATTGTAGTTAATTCCGCCCCCGAACTCTCGTGATTATTTGTTCTGAATCTTCAATGTTCTTTCCTATGGTAACAATAGAGGGATGTTGGATGACCTCACTCTTTTATAGGAACATCAAAGACTTCTCGGTGGTTTTTGAAGTCGTACTAGCAGTTGTTACTATGGGTGGCGAAGATGAAGATTATGTTGCGATATAACTCCAGTAATATTCATTCCTACACCAAAGCTTCTTAATAGTGTATCACAAAGTCAAGAAATATAATAATACAATGTGAATTCTCAAAATGAACTCAGAAATATGCTTTCTAAATATAAATATATATAGGAAACAACCTGCATAATTGAAAATATTTTCTAGTCATTGTAATCCCTTTAGATATTTTTTTTTTGTACTGAATGCCAGTAATTTCCCTCTTCCTTTCGTTTTCAGATAAGGGTGGCCGACAGGTTCTCTACAAACAATCTCTCATAGCCATCTTCAGCAGATCCACCAAGGCAGCCATAATAGTTGACTACTCGTCAAAAATAATAGGCGTCTTCAACGGAAAACAAGGCACCATCATCGTAGTAAACATTTCAGAAAAAGTTCGCTACCACCTGAAGAGCGAGAACGATGAAATCTGGTCCAACTTCGACGATTACTTCCAGAAACTCTCATCTTTGCAACCACTATTGAAAACCGCTCAAGAAAAGGGTCAGAAGTCAAGCCTAGACAATTTGGAAGAACCAGTAAAAGGAGAGTTGGAAGAAGTCATACAAGGGCTAGGAGGATCGAGACCTCTGCCACAGGAACTGGCGTTACTTGAAAAATTCATTGAGCAACTAAACGGTTCCCTTGGCTTGGTGTACAAGGGCTCCGGAAGTTTCAAGATCGCCAGTCCAGTTGACGGATTCCTAAATGTTAACCTGGCAATATCCGAACTACTGGGGTACTCTGAAGGAAAACTGAACGAGGGAAATATCAAGTTTAACGCCTCCCAAATTTTCAGAGCTGAAAGTGGAGCCGAAGTGCTGCTGAATGTTCTGGCCCAAACTGGATTGCGCTTTGACCTCATTAAGCTGTTCGGTAATTTGGCAAACTGCCCAGAAAAGGTGCTGAACTTGCTCAAACAAGCCAGCAGCGGCTCTCACGAGGGTGTGGATGGATTGATAACGATCTTGGTTGACTACGCAGAGCTTTACGTCGGAAAGGGTGACGTTCAGGAACTCATCAACGCCATTTTGAATTACAACTCTCGCGTGCAGGATAGCCAAGATCTGGGCAGCCTAGTTAATGAGACATTGACTGTGCTCGAGAACCAGGACAGAGTTTTCCATAATGCTCCAGGATTCTCTATATACTTGAAGCTGTTACGAGGATACATTAATAATGACTTTATTTTGAATAACATTAGTCTCAATGATCTTGTCGTTATTTTCACGTCAAGGAGTGCCACGGATCGTTTCAACTCGATAGCGAAGGTCTTGTCTCACCTCAATCCAGCTAGAACCATTCCGGAGTTTTTCCGTTCACTTGGAAAGCAATTCAGTCAGATCTTGGGTGGTGGAGTGATACCAGGTACGTTTTTGTTAATATCGAATGAATAAGTATTATTCCTTACAGGGTTTTTAAGGGTCGACAGATTTGTGTTATTAAAGACCATCGTGGGCAGATGGTCTGAGTGAGACTGAGTGAGACTGAGCAGTAGTCATTATAGGAAAGTCTGATATTGCTCGCATACAAAGTCACTGGGTCTACAGGGGAAACTTATGGGAGTGGTAGAGATCCGGGGAAGCCATTCCACAACAAAACTTCAGAAACTCCACTAATTTTGTATTGAGGTAAAGGGCAGAAGAAATCGCCGTTGAAAGAGGTCATTTATTATGTCCAACAGCTCAAACATTTTAAATTTAGACGATGAATCAACCTATGTGAATATGAGATGTGGAGCAGTAACATGAGATATTTCATTTATGGGAAGCTGCTTTCGGAAATGAAATGTGTTTGATGAGGAAAATGGTTTGGATCATTCCAAACCCTTGAAAAAAAACCAATAATGTCCCACAACTTGAGATCAAATGAGAATGTTCTGCAGTAGAATGAAGATCTTCCATAGATGGGAGAACAAACTGAAAAAAAATCAAAGTGAAAGGGAGTCAGATGCATTGGATGAATGAAAGAATTTGCTGAAGGAGTACAACAAAGCCCTAAGAAAATTCAAAGGACACAGAGAAAAAAAAGAAGGAACCAAGGGAGAGTTCAGCATAAATTTACCTACCCCAGTCGATCTTGGTTGCATTTACCAAAATAATCAAGATGGAGATACCAGATTGATCTGGAATCAAAACTTAGACAGGTTAAACGAAGGTGTAACCTGATACCATCACATTACTAGTACTTGCAGGTCGAAATGTGTAGCTTTGAAATAGTACCTGTGAACTATTTGAAAAATTATCTACAGCAGACATAATGGCATTCTGCGTGTGCTGATCTGCTGGGAGAAGTTTGTTTTTTGTCTTGATGTAATTTCTGCTTCTACTGCTCAAGAATTGGGTGTAGATTCGTTAAATATTCCACTTTTGAGAAGGCTTTAAATCGCTTCCTGGCCACCTAGCCTTTAGATTTGTGAACACGATCAAGATTTGAAGAAATGAGAAGCTCTTACTCGAGATACGACATGTACATTGTAATGGAGCAGATCATTAAATGGGCCCATGAGAAACATATAACGGGTATTTGGTGGTTTCAGCTGGGAATACCACCGGAAAAATCTTCACAAAAAACTTCTGTATCGGCTCAGAATTATTAGAGAGTTGCTCTCTGGACATCAGCCATTTAGCATTAGCTGCAGGTGTTTTAACAAAGAGACAGAGGCAGCTCTTTATGTTTCTTCCTGGATTAGAAAAGCATATACACATAAATTCGTTCAAGAACATTATGATTGTTGTGATGAATGTCATGAAAAGATGGAAGGAGTAGATAAGTCAACCAACAAAAAAAAATTAATCAGGCTCAATGTAGAGAAAAAAAAGACTAAAGGCATGTTGGGGGTAGTTAAAATCATTCTGTATTTGGCGGTCAGGTTATATTTATTATGTTATGATATAAAGAATACTTCCCCGAATATTGAAATTTGTGTTTTACAGGAGTGGGAGGAAATGGAGGTATCAACCAGATTGTTGAGAGCGTCACCGGTATACCAGTTATCGGAGGAATAGTTGGCAGTATATTTGGCGGAGGTTAGTGTGAAATTTATTGCCTGTATCTTTCTTCTCATAGCTTATAACCTCCTCTACTGACTTGCATACTGTTTCAGTTCCGTCATAAAATCATTTTATTAGAGATAACCTGGTAGGTAAATGATTATTTATGACAGAATCACCATTGTTACGTGATACAATTTATCAAATGCTTGCCGGAATTATATTATATATACAGTTTGCAATGTTTTCAATAGAGTAATTGCTGGCACACATTTTTAATTATTCAGTAGCAATAGTTCTCTGGAATAAATCGAGCTGAAAGAATGATTTCTAATTATATTCCACCCCGTCGCAATTAGTTTTAGTTATTAAAAGATTGATAAGTTATCTGAAAAAGCAAAGCAGAACAGCCAGAGAAGAATTGTTTTGTAAAAATCTACAACCACAAGTAAGAGGGACAAGTTTTGACCCAAAAACAATTTCAAAACATTGAACTTCCTGAGAGTCATTTTCATTCCCCTTTTTTTACTAGAAATAGGGATTGAATTAGACTCAGACAAGAAATGATTAAGAGAATGATCGAATTTCATAATTGGAGAGGACTTGTCAACTGACAAAAATCATTTCATTTGACAGGTAATGGATCTGGTAGTGGTGGTTCAAAAAATGATTCTCACTCTTCTGGATCAGGTAAGTCGTCAACTTAGCTTTATAGGGAATGTAGGACAACTCCAAGGTTGATTTTGAGATATTTGCTGGATACATTTTAGATGAATATGGTAATACAGACAATGAAAATGAATTGATTCTTCACAGGAGGGGGAGGAGGAGGAGAAAGTGGATCCTCATCTGGTGGACTAGGAGGTCTTCTTGGATTGGGTGAGTGAATTTGACTAGCTTCATTTCCATTAGGTGTCTTGAATTTTTGATAGGTACCATAAGATGAGCAATCGAAACTCTATTCAATTGTTCACATAACTCTAAAATTTTTGTAAAAAAACAGCTTAATTACTACATAGCACTTTCAGTCATTTCCAGCTCTTGAAGAAAGTTGAAAAAATCATTTTATATGTTTCTGAGAAGATACAGAAGTTACAGTTATTGAGATGATTGAAAATAAGTTGAGTCTCACATATGAAGAAAAACTGAGAATACAAAGCTCAGCTTCAACAATGCATTCGCGTTCTATTATTCTGCATAATTCACTGCAAGCAGTGAATCTTGCAAGATAGTTTTGAAAGACATTAAAAATCTGTGACACCAATAATTTCTACAACAGAGTACGTTTTACATCTTTCTATGAATGAAAATATTTTTTCTAGGTGGAGGCTCAGCTGGTGGAGATAAAGGTTCATCTGGAGGGGACAAAGGTTCATCTGGAGGGGACAAAGGTTCATCTGGTTCTGGTTCACTAGGAGGAGACAAAGGTTCATCCGTGTCTGGTTCACTAGGAGGAGACAAAGGCTCATCTGGAGGGGATAAAGGCTCATCTGGGGGAGACAAAGGGTCATCTGGAGGGGACAAAGGTTCATCTGGTTCTGGTTCATTAGGAGGAGACAAAGGCTCCTCTGGAGGAGACAAAGGCTCATCTGGTTCTGGTTCATTAGGAGGAGACAAAGGCTCATCTGGAGGAGACAAAGGTTCATCTGGTTCTGGTTCATTAGGTGGAGACAAAGGCTCATCTGGAGGAGATAAAGGCTCATCTGGGGGCGACAAAGGCTCATCTGGTTCTGGAGGATTGGGAGGAGACAAAGGTTCATCTGGATCTGGATCATTGGGAGGAGACACAGGTTCTTCTGGTTCATTAGGAGGAGACAAAGGCTCATTTGGGGGAGACAAAGGCTCATCTGGAGGAGACAAAAACCCATCTGGTTCTGGAGGATTAGGAGGAGACAAAGGTTCAGCTGGATCCGTATCATTGGGAGGAGACAAAGGTTCATCTGGTTTTGGAGGATTGGGAGGAGATAAAGTTTCATCCGGTTCCAGTTCCAATTCATCAGAAGGAGGTAAAGATTCATCGGGAGGAGGCAAAGATTCATCCAGTGCTGGGTTATCAGGGGGAGATAAAGGTTCATCCAGTTCTGGATCCTTAGAAGGAAGTTCATCTGGTTCTGGATCAGTGGAGGGAAATAAAGGTTCATCTAGTTCTGGCTCATCGGGGGGAGACAAAGATTCGTCTAGTTCCAGTTCTTCAGGAGGTGACAAAGGTTCTGGATCACTGGGAGGAGAAAAAAACTCGTCAGCTTCTGGATCAACGGGAGGAGACAAAGGCTCATCATCAGGAAGTTTTTCTGGATCAGGTAAACGATTCAATAAGTTCAAAAGAAAAATTATCTTGAAAATGGTTTTTCATGATGTATCATGAAAATGGTTTTTTTAACACCAATAATTGAAACTGAAATTATTAACGGACATTTCGAAGAAGTATGAGTTCAAAAAGCTTATTTCTTACAGTTGAGGGAGGAATTAAAGGATCAACAAATAGCTCATCATCTTCTGGACCGTTGGGTGGTCTTTTTGGACCAGGCAAGTGCTTCAATTAATGAAATTATCCAACTACATGAAACATTATGAAGTTATTTCTCGTAACTAAATTAATAAGCTAATGTATTTATTCACATGCTAAAATATTGATATATCAAAATTGTTTCGACAGGCTATGGAGGCGGAAAAGATAGTGGAGCCGAAAAAGGAGAAGACTCAAAAGGAAGTGGGGATGGAAGCGGAAAAGCAAGTGGAGGAGGAGATGGAAAAGGAAGTGTAGGAGGAGACGGAAAAGGAGAAGGAGGGGGAGAAAAAGATGGTAAAGGAGGTATAGATGGTGGAAAAGGAATAGGGAAAGATGGAAAAGGAGAAGGAGCAAGTAAAGAAGGAGATAGCAAAGGAGGTGCAGACGGAGGAATAGGAATCGGAGGAGAAGGAAAAGGAGGAGGAACAGGTAAAATAGGAGATGGTAAAGGAGGTGCAGATGGGGGAAATGGAATCGGAAGCGACGGAAAAGGAGAGGGAGCGGGTAAAGAAGGAGATGAAAAAGGCGGAGAAGGAGGCGGCAAAGGAGATGGAAAAGGTGGCGAAGGAGGAGGGCAAATAGGGGTAGGCAATGGCGGATCCATAGGAGTTGGTGGTGGAGGTAATGGTGGTGCAGGCGGAGGCGGTGCCATAGGTGTAGGCGGTGGAGGAAAGGAAGGAGGAAAGGTTGAAGTAGACAGTCAAAGTAAAGAAGGAGAGAAGGGAGGACAAGAAGGAGGAAAAGAAGGAGTAAAAGAAGGGGGACAGGGAGCAGAAAAAGGAGGTGAACACGGAGGAGGAAGTTTGTCAGTGGGTGGAGGAGGAAATGGTGGTTCAGGCGGAGGAGGTGCGATAGGCGTGGGCGGAGATGGAAAAGGAGGCAGTGGAAGTGAAGGAAGTGGTGGTGGTGGTGGATCAGTCCACAGTGGAGGATCTTTCTCGGTAGGTGGAGGTGGAAATGGAGGCTCAGGTGGAGCAGGGACAGTTGGTGTTGGCGGAGGTAAGGAAGGGGGTGGCTCAATTGTAGCCGGCAGAGGCGAAAACGGGGCAGGAGGAAAAGGCGGATCCATTCAAGTAGGCGGTGGAGGAAATGGTGGCACAGGAGGAGGTGGATCAGTAGGTGTAGGTGGAAATGGAGGAAAAGTTAGTGCTGGCGGTAAGCACTAAAAGTTTGTGCATATTATCTTTCTCAAACTATTTCAGTAGGAGTCAATCTGGGTTTACTTTTTAATAAATAAACTGATATATAGTCTGCACAATCTATTTTGTGAAGAAGAAGAATAGAGTATATAATATTCAAGCTTGAGATCGCATTTTGAAATATGAAGTTCTCAACTTTTCTCATTTCAAATATTGAAGAGTAAATGTCGTTTCAGTGAGCGACTATTTAGTAGTAGTTATTTTGATAATTGACTGAACAGCCCTTATTGAATGAATTTTTCTTTAAAGAAAACTTTATTGTAAACTTTTGAGCTATTGTAAGCTAACAGCGGAGAAGCTATTATATCAAGAAAAACGTGTCATGATTTTGTTAATCGTTTTCAACAATTGAAATCTCATAATATAGTGTGATTTATTTTTTCAGGACAAGGCAGATCACATCATATAAAACCAAAAGAAAAACATCACCCTCATCACTGACGTACCACTCTGTTGCAGTGTAATAAATAGATGGAATTTTGATAATATTCTTTCAGAAAAGTAATAATTTGTTTTAAATAAATTTAACCAAGATAAAAAGTTGTTTTTATACAAATCATTTTCCGATGTAGGTATGGTTAATTTTACAATTTCTGTTGAGTACAGAAACACCTTTCATTTTTGTTTCACAACTGATGTAAGAAAAAAAAATGTTATCAGATAAGGAAGAAATGTTGTAAATGGGTTGGGGGGCAAAGTTGATGGAAATATTGGGACCTGTTACTCTAATTGGGAACACGCATGTTTCATTTTAAACACAGAGATAATTTTCTCAAATCTCTGCTTTTTTTTTGGAAATAATAAAATGCGAAAATAGCCTTTGGATTCAGCGGTCCCAACTCAGTGACAGAGTTAATAATGGTTACCTATTGTCAGTTTTTTAAGAGAAACATTTCATTATTATTTATTCAGAAATGATTACATACATCAGTTTTTCGGGGTATTTATTCCAGTACCCGCACTACTAAAACATATAGAAACCGTTCTTTAATTCGAAACGACTCAAGGGAGAAATTCGGATTATAGTACAGGATCCCTCTACAAAATAAATACATGAAAATTTCATAAACTACACCTCACAATTTGATCTGCACAAACTTTATCAAGTAACGACCAAATCAATCAGAAAAATACATAAATTTTTTTTCGAATTAACAATAAAGGTAAATTCCGCTAAATAACACGATTTGCAAAAAATGTTACCCAGTTTAATGCTCAGTTTAATTCAACATTAATGCAATTATTCAGGCTGTTTTGTTTTCACTCGTTTAATGGATGCAAAATATTGCAAGAGATAATTCTTCGAATATTCGTACCTAATTAATGTAGAAAACGATACCTATAAATGAAACTACCTCAGCCTTTTGCAAGCATAGTTTCATTGAAAATGCGTTTGCTACTAGTGCTACTAGTTACCAGAGCGATATGTTGTGTTTTCATTTCAGGACAAAAAGGTGAGTGAGTTGAAAGTATCAATAATAAATATTATCTTTGTTTTATTTTATAATTCTATTTTATTGCCTATAATTAGTGATGCTGTGACATTTATTACAATTAAGTTCAAAGTCTGCCTTATGTTTGTTTTGCACCAAAGTGAATTTTAAATTATTATGTGTCAAATGGCTTCCAAGCTTTGCACATAACTAAAAAGTCATGTATATTTAGGATGCAAAGTTTCAACCCATCTTGATGACTCTACCAAAAAATTTCCAAATATGAATATTTTTAAATCCTGACATGAAGCACTACTTATTGACAAAAATTGTTACAATATTGATGAATTTTAATCATATATCTCTCATTTAAACTCTTTGACAATTGATTTTTACATCTGTACCATTAATCAAATAACATATTCAGGATTTTGTTTTCAAATTGAAAAGGCGATTTTATTTTCAAACGTGCACATAAAACTATCAAAAATCATGAAATACAAATCAATTAACAGAATTTAGCTTATTAAAAGAGGTGAAAAACTCCTCAAAAGTGCTGCTTTGTTTTCTCCTGTTCAAAAAAGAGGACATATGCCTCCTCACAAACAAGTGATTTTGGTGAATGTATGTGTGATTTGTTGTATACGTGCCACTGTATGGTGTCTGCCATTTGCTGTGTAATGCCCGTTGTAAGTAGTCCCACTGTGATTCGAAAGTGGATATAGATTGTAACGACAAGGAGCCACATTGTCTGCTGTATACCTAATTGCTCATATCTCATCCTTCTAAAGAAAAGTAATAATAATAATAATTTTATTTGCTCAAAAATGCAATGACACAATGAATAATAAATACATTCAAAATATAGCAAACAGAATAGAAAACCCATAAAAGGGGTGATTTGTGCATGGGTATACTATTTATGACATTTAATATGTTTATTACAATGAGAATAAAATAAAATACAATATAATAATATAAATAAATAAATGGATGAAAAACATGGATATAAATATATTTCAGCCAGTGATTGTTCTGGATTTCATCATTTATATAAAAACTATTTTGGTACATACATGCCTTATATAGAATACATAACTCAGTTAGTGGAGTACATATTATTTTTTTGTGTTGTGTAAGGGTCGATTTATAATTCTCTCATGAAACATTCGAATAACTTGATCGGAAGATAAATTTGAAAATGCAAGAACTATTGATATTTTTTATTTCATTTGGGATTTTACTGTAAATTTTCGGGCTCAGGTAAAAGAGAAATCTTTGGTTTTTTGTCGTTCCAACCTTTGGTATTTTTGTAGTTTGATTTTTTTGTCTAGTGTTGTATGGATGGTTAGTTTGGGGAAGCTACTCAAAAAATGAAAACAAATTGGCAAATTTCAGTCCAATAACCTTGATAACACTTGATAGCGATACTAGCAATACTACAAAACAGGTCTGATCTGAGCTTCATGAAGTGGCATTCCGGATATTGTTGTAGTATGCTTCAGTAACATTCTTGAGCGCGCAAACTCTTGTATAATAACAAACTGTTCTTTCTTCTGAAATTCTAATCAAATGGTCTGTTAGGAAAGGATGTCATTTGTCCATAATTTCATTCAGCGTTCAACAGAGAACACAGATTTGAAAACAGACAGATTTTTTGTTTGTATGCTATGAATTAACAGGGCATTGATGTGAACAGTAATCATGTGAAATTCACCTAAAATGCAAATGACATACGTGACAACTGCAGCTGTAGACACCTACTAAAACATCATCGAGCAAGGATGGAAAAACGATACGATATTAGAAATGGTAACAAAGTTGAGAGACTGTTGCCCTACGGTTGGCATCTTCATCGGCATGGGTATCCTAATGCATCCTCCTTTGCAGAGCGTGTAAGACAGAGAGAGAGAGAGAGAGAGAGAGAGAAAATGAACAATTTTGTCTCCTTATTAGTCAAAATTAAACCGTATTAGAACTGTTAACAAAGGAAGTGTTGTCGTCAAACTTAGTTGTATTTATATTGATGTTTATTTTAAACGTTATTGATGAACAGAATATTATAGGACCCAGAAAACTACTCCGGGCAGTCTTTTTCATTTGTTCACATAATTTCACAAGATCTAAAACTTCAGACTCAGCGAGACTTCAATTATGTACATATTCTGCTTGTCATAAGTAACTCAACAAATCAGACCAGAGCTAAGACACTTACATTCCTACATCTTGAAGTTTTCTCAGAAGATCAATAGTGAGAAAGGCTCTTTTGAGGTTGAATGAAGTTGAATTGATCAGTGATGAGGTAGTGTCTTTTGTTGAAAAACCAATTGATGAATCGTGAATATAACCAAAATTTATATCCCAACACCAAATCGTTATTTTCAACACTTGGACAGGTGTTTCAATCACCAAGTGAACATCTTCAAGTTCAACATTGTATGTATATTTAGTATTACCTTTGTCTTGAAGATGATCACTTTGTGATCGAAACACGTGTTGACGTGGTGATAATAACGGTGGAGCTGTTTTATCAACTTACAATTATACAGTGTACATCGATAATTCCGCAATGGTCGAATACTTTTGTTGTTTGCAAAACCTTTTTTGATGGGAAACATCTATAGCCGCACGTAAGAGCGATTGCTGGCGTGGCGATGCATGCCGTAGATATGGGTCGATATGCGCAAGCGACTGTGCTATTATCTTTCTACTGGTTCAGCGTTAGGCTATTTCTCTAGCCACACTGAGCACGGATACTTATAGTGTATACAGCTGAGTTCACTACAGTATACAATATACCAAATAAATAATTAAAAAAAAT
>WOGP01007358.1:0-11177 GCA_015342065.1 Leptinotarsa undecemlineata
TATATAATCGAGAAAGGTTAATGCAGTCAAACTCCTGGTAAATAATTCCACTTAAATCAGAAAATAAAAAGATAAATACCATTCTGATCATTTCCATATTGATTTCGATTCAAGAGCCATCGGTAGAAAGCTGTTTCAGCCTATCGGCATCGTCACTACCGAACAGGCGGTCTCCGGTTGAAGACAAAATATGAATAACCAAGAAGAGTACTTGATAAAAATAACTGCAGGAACGCAAGCGTGACATAAGTGGAAGCACCTATTGGCGTGGCAGTCAAATCAACTTGCCAAATTTTTATGTCAGTGTTGGTGGTTTGACCAATAGACTAACAACTATGGTAGCAAAAATTTGGGAAGCTATCCTGAAATTCCGTCGGAAAACGAATCCACCCGTTTCTAAAAATGATATTAAATCGTAAAAGGGTAATGCAGTCAAGCTCTTAAATTGATAACAATATGGGATTGATAACAATTATTTTCCAGTATCTTGTAATATGTCGTTATTCATGTCGAAATGATAGTTTTTTTTTTTGAAAAGAAACAAGTAAAGGTTCAATTGGTATTCCTCATTCTGTGAATGAAGATGTACGTCTCTCTCAATGCTTGACTTTTCATTCTTTACATGTCAATCTTAGGTGTGATCATAGTCTTGTATGCTATGCTTTTGTTATATTCACTTAGTATAGTCTTTCATTTTTTTCTGATGATGTCGGTGCTTTGTAGGTGTCAATGTTCATATTGTCATTAAGTTAAAATAATTCATTACAAACATATGCGAATTATTCCTTAGCAAATCACTGATAGAGCTGGAAATCGATATTAATTCATTATTACCTCTCTACCCTTCATATGTTGTATAATTAGAGAAATATCGGAATCTTTGTTGCTCTCGTCAACTTCGACCTCTTCCAATTTTTCAAGTACAAAGTACATTGTTATATTCCATCCTTCTCATTGAGGTTCTTTGAATAAATTATCTTCAGTTGTCCTGTTGAAATTTGATGGATGCTTATTACCTTCTACCTTCAATTCTGTAGGAAAATAGGACAAAATAATAGAACAGTTATCAAATATGTTCAGTTTTGAAATGACTTTTCATTGAAACATTACATTTTTTCAGCATACTTAACAACTACCCCAATACATATGCCTTTACAAAACAGATTGCAGAAGATGTCGTGAGGCAATGTGGAGCAGGTCTTCCAGTAGGCGTAACGCGACCTTCGATTGGTAAGTATTTGAAAAATACAGGTTAGGCTGACTGACAACTAGTGAAACTTTTGGTACTTATAGTTCAATCCGACAACTGTTTCTGTTTTGAAATATTCAATTAACCTTCGACTGAATTCTTTTTTGACCATTGTGAGGATTTCATCAGTGAAATCTTTTGATATACCCAACATAACTCATTTTTCAGTTGCAAGCAATTTTGTTAATTTGATATCAGTCAATTCAATAATATTCATACTATTCATGATAATTTGATAATGATAATGAGAATTTTCGTGATGAAGAATTGATTACCAATACGTGATTCACTACATAGTAGTTTCTTCAGTTGGACTGAGAACTTCAGTTGAACTCACAAGTCTAATTGAAGGAACTACTACGAAGTGAATCGCGTATTGAAAATATACTCTATATTGTGAAACTTTATTATTATCATCATGAATAGTGTTATTAATTCAAGGTCAGTGAATTCAGAATTCAATAATAATTGTAAAATTGTTCAATGTACTATTTTCCCCAGTTGTTTCTACATACAAAGAACCCATCAGAGCGTGGATCAACAACATGTATGGAGCAACAGGAGTCGTGACTGGCGCTGGTGTGGGACTTGTGAGAACTTTGCATTGTGATCCTGATAGTAATGCCAATATAATACCTGTAGATATGTGTGTCAATTCCATGATTTCTACGGCATGGGACGTTTGCAAACAGTTCCAAGAAGCCAAGCAACAAGGAAAACATTTTGAAATACCCATTTACAATTACGAATCCAGCTGTAGTAAAGTAAGTTTTTCATCGAAATTTATAAAATATAATAATATAATAATATATATAAATATAATATAATCTTATGTAACGTCCATTTTATCCGTGTAGAATTGAAACCTTTGCCATGTTATGAATTCAAAGATACTTATCTCATATACCAATATACTGTGTAACTCTCACCGAGAATAATATCATAATTCTGCTGTGTGATATGAGTATTCTTGTTGGAACCATTTTGACTGCCAGACATTTCTATACAGAAATACATTGATTCTGCTTTCCTGAAATTAAAAATGATTACGTCAAATCATTGAAAAATCACTATTGTGGCTCAGTTATGTCTAGTAGAATTGAACAAAAATTTTGCAATATAAAGTTTGTGTCAGCAATATAATCAGTCATCAGTATTCTTCGCATTCTCACAATTATGTTTTTGCAGCCAATTACCTGGAGATATTTCATGGATTCATCTATTCGATACGGAATGAATACCCCAACTGTTAAAGCAATTTGGTATTTCAGTTTAGGATTGCAGAAATATTACATTCCATACCTTCTCAGTATATTCTTTCTTCATACGTTACCTGCTGCCTTCATAGATGGAATACTTTTACTCTCAGGAAAATCACCAAAGTATGTATATTTTCAAACAACGCACTAAAAGAAATGAAACAGCTTTTAGGAAAAATGTCAAATGTTTGTTCTTATATTCAAAATGATTATGTTTTGTTTGATGATGGAGAAGTGAAATGGAATAGGCAATTTCTCAGAAACAGAAACAATATTTCGAACTAAACGGTTTCACATATCTCGGAATGTTTTTATAAAGCTCAAAGTAAAAAAATTGATCTACTATAGGGATCTCTGTCCTCAAAATCCTGACACTTAGTCCGCAGTACGTAGCTTATTGCAGCTGCACCTTGTTTTGAGTTTTAGATCAATACAACTTGAATTACACTTTCTCGAAAATTGGCGAAAAATATTTCATATGATATTTCATCGATCTACCCATTTATTCTCTGATGAATTCCAGTTGAGTAACAAATGTACACTTTTACGTAAGTCCAGAAAAAAATTCGTAAACTATACCTCACGATTTGATCTCCACGAACTTTATTTGAGAAATATATCGCATGTTTCGCTAACGTAATTGAATACTGTAATGAATTAAAGAACTAAGTGTCTTAAACAAATTTATTTTTATCAATATGTCACTATCACAACTAATTTATATGCCACACTTAGCAACTAACGCTCAATTTATATTAACTGGTTGAATTCTTTATCATCGTCCGATTCGCTTTCTGAATACATACTCCTTCTATGGACAAAACGCAGGGCTTAGTTATATACCGGACCATGATTATATTAGAGATATACTAGACATGAGAGCCCAGAACCGTCTTCATCAATCTCTCGAAGGTAGCTGGAGGATTACAAAGCCCGAATGGCATAGCCATGAACTGTCACAAACCAATTCAACTTGCCAATATCCACTCTTCAAATATAAAGTCGAGAAAATTGTGTAGCCGGCTAGCGTGTCTAGGGTGTCGTCGATTCTTGTGTAGCTGCCTTTCTTCGTCACGGGATTTAGTTGGCGATAATCTACGCTGAACTTTATCGAGCCATCCTTCTTCTTCACTAATACGACTGGGGAAGACCAGGGGCTGTCAGAAGATTCAATGAATCCTTCTCTTTCCATATCGCTGACTATCTTGTCTGCATTTTTTTTTCGCAAGGGGGAGTCTTCTAGCAGATAGCCGGATTGGTCGGGCATTCCCAGTGTCGATTTTATGATGAACTACATTCGTCCTACCACCTTTTTCTTCTCCAATGTCGATGATTTCCTGGTACTTCTTGACTAACACTCTCAGTTTTGATCGGTGAGTTGGTGGTATGTCTTTGGAGGAAATGTCAATCAACTCCTCCAACTCTTTAGACAAGTTGTTCGATTGGTGAACAGAACTGCGTACACTCCGTTTCACAGAGAAAATGGACGAACAGTACCCCAGCATTGTTCCTTTTCTTCAAGGGAAAGTAGTTGACATTCATGACCCTGACCGGCACAACTTTTACAACACGCAACAGGGTCTTCCCCAGTACAATTCTTTGTCCAATTTTCTCATCGTATCTTGGTCCCGAACATTACCACCTTGCCACTGCTCACACTTCCGTCCAAGCGAGCCTCCAGGATGATTTCAGCCCTTTCACGTCTTCAGCCAACAGGACCCTGACCGTCTCTTCGCTTCTTTCATGAAGCACCAGCTCTTCTCCGCCGATACGTAGGACGTCGTCATGAAAATTCAGCTGGAACCCTCTGGGATTCATTATATCCATTCCTATGATCGCATCATCCTCGATGTCCGCCACCAATACACGATGTTACAATTTCGTGCTGCCCAACACCAATTCAATTTGTAGTTCTCCAAGTACAGTGGATGGCTCCCCTGTTGCAGTGCGTAGCTTCTAGCTTGACGGTTCAACTCTTGCCGGTGTTCTGGCAATGGTTGGCCAAAGAATGGTTCTCGTCGCACCTGTATCCATCAGCTTGGTGCAAGGCTCGTTGTTGATGAGGTCGTCTACGAAAACACCTTTGTCTTGTCGTTGGGAAACGGCAATATATGCATTTTTTACGGGAGCTTGCTGGGTACAGGCCGACGATTGCCCCTTCCCATTAACCTCCTCTAGTTTTCCTGATTTGATGTCGATTCTTTGAAAGCTGGATATTTGCTACGCACATGTTCAATATCTCCACAGTTCAAGCGTCTTATTTGTTTCCTCTCAGGCAACACTTATCTCATTACTTTCCTGATGGTGGCCTCAATATCAGCCGGCACTTGTCTATCTTCCTCGATAGCTCGAACTTTGCTCTGGCTCTTGCAGAATTGTTTTGCAGCCTCAAACTCCAGTGGGCTTGCCAGTGCATCCGCGAGATGTATGGGATGAGCTAGCATCAAGGCCCGCCTCGTTTCTTGGTCGCGAAATCCATCCAAGGTTGCCTGAACTGCTAATTGATCCATTACATTTTCGGGTGTAGCAGGATATGCCAGACGGACCAATCGAGCTATGTCGGCTTCAAACTCCTTTAGGGATTCTCTTGATTTCTGGCAACGGTTCTTCAGCTGTGAATGGTAAACGTACTCTAGGTGGGCCTGTCCATACCGCAGCTCAAGATGCTTTACAAGTTGGTCATGGTCTTCCTGTTCCTGGGCCGTGAGGGTTTGCAGAATATTCATTGCTTCTCCACGCAACGCCAATATTGATGCCACCGCCTTTTCTCCTGCATTCCATCCATTCACTCTGGCCGCAGCTTTGAATTGTCGGCGGTAATTTGCTCAAAGAGTTTTTCCGTCGAACTGGGGTGGCTTCATGAAGAGCTTTCCTGGTTCAGAACTCGTTTTGAACTCTTTCAGTTCCTGAATGGAGTTTTCTGAAACCCGTTTTGTGAGATGGACAAAATTAACGATTTGGTTTTTCAACTTGCTAATTGTTTCCGTTATCTCGCTGATTTCTGCCTGAACTCCGCCTTCGATTTCCTCTACTTCTGTGTTCATTTCCTTCCTAATTTAATCTCTCTGTCTTGATGGTTTCTATCCTCTCTTCGAGTATTCTCGCCACAGCACAAAGTTCTTTCTTCAAGCCTGCTGCATTTTCTAGAAGTTCTTTCAAATTATTCGAATTCTCTAGAAATTTACCTTCCAAAATTTTCGAATCTTCCAGAAGCTTATCTTCCAAACTCTTCGAGTTTTCTAGAAGCGTCTCCTCCAAGCACTTCGAATTTTGTTGAAGTTCATCTTTTAAACTCTTCGAATTTTGTTAAAGTTCATCTTTTGAACTTACCGAATTTCCGCGAAGCTTCTCCTCCAAACTCTTCGAATTTTCCAGAAACTTCTTCAGACTAACCGAATTTTATTGAGGTTCATCTTTCAGCGATTTGGTGTTCTCATCAAGTTTGCTCATTATTGAATTCGAATCATCTCTAGAAACTTCAAATAATATGCTTCCGGATCTTCTCCTGATTCAATCAAGTTATCCTGTAGTCTCTTCTGGAGTACTGATTTCTTTCCGGAATCTAGGTCTCTCTCCTCAAACTCTTGCTTCAATTCGGCGACTTTCAAGTCCACTGGGCGCACTTTCCTCCTAGAACACATTTTGTCTCTTATTGTCTATTTTACACAAAACTGAATACGTCCACTTATTTCAATCGAGTCCGAAACACTAATTTATTTTAACAAGTGTATTTTTTGCGAGAGAGGTCTATCAGTTTGTTTTCGTAGTCCGGTACTGTCCACTTCGCGAAACACAAATCTCTACGCGAACGTTTCATAGTCACTTTCACCGTAATTCCACCAAGCGCTCACTAATTTATTTTAAAAATCCACTTCTGATCATCAATTGTAACGAATGTAAGAACTAACTGTCTTAAACAAATTTATTTTTGACAATATGTCATTATCACAACTAATTTATATTCAACACCCAACAAATAATGCTTAATTTATCTTCACCGGTTGAAATCTTCATTAACGTTCGATTTGTTTTCTGAATACAGACTCCCTTTATAGACGGGAAGCAGGGCTTATATACCGCTAACGATCGTTCTAGATTTATCTAGAGGTCTCTCTACTCGCTTGTTTTTGTCGCGACGGTTTGCGATGAGTCATGTGTTTGCTGGCTGAGATATCGATC
The DNA here is from genome assembly GCA_015342065.1 of Leptinotarsa undecemlineata. Classification (NCBI taxonomy): domain Eukaryota; kingdom Metazoa; phylum Arthropoda; class Insecta; order Coleoptera; family Chrysomelidae; genus Leptinotarsa; species Leptinotarsa undecemlineata. The sequence goes on from WOGP01007358.1 coordinate 6,688, forward strand.
AGGGCCGGCTTCAGATTTGTTACAATACTATTCAAATCACTGTTGAAGGAGCTACTGTGTTAGCGAAACATGTCGTGATATATTTCTCAAATAATGTTTGTGGGGATCAAATCGTAAGGTATACTTTATGAAATTACTATGGATCTTCATGAAGTAACGGCCGAATCAATGAGGAAAAAATCCTAAAACAATGTTCAAGAGTGGTTTCTCAGGAGATGTAGGGGATAGTAAGGAAGGAATACTTCTGGTACGGATTCCAACTTCAACCCACTTGACATGAGAAAAGTAAAGATCAGGTTGAATAAGTTGAGTACTTCTATATTTTTGAAGACCCGTGCATTTCCTTACCCTCATGTAGCCTCAAAGTGAATAATTTTATTTGGTTTTCATGTACCTAGGCTTTTTACTGAACAGGTTTCAACTAGGTGGTAGAGTTTTGGTGATTTTGTTCACTGTCGAAAACCAAATCGAGTTCATTGGTCGCTTGAGTAGCTGCCCTGAATATAAACGATTCATATACTTTTTTTCACCGTAGAGTCGGATCCAAACTACATCAGGCCCCAATGGAATAGTTTTGTTGAGTATGAATGAGAAATAAATAACCTAGAGAAGATGAATCAGGATGCAAACTACAGTTTATCTGGACCCCATTTCACTATTCCAAAAGGAGGTAATATGACGTAGGAATGCCAAGCATTTTCGTAGAAGCAACGTTGGTCTTCCTCGATGGTTTCAAAGACCAGATCAGTTGTTATTTGTGATGATTCAAGACGTGAAGAGAGTTTGTGGTGCTGATAGATGTCTATCGAAAATCCATTATGTGAGATTCTTCTGTCAACTAGTTTCACATCACTGTATCTTCCCAATATCCTCTTTTGATATGGATCGTTGTACATAAGAAACTCAAAAATCCCATACCAATAGCATGTGTGTGCTCTTTCACCACCCTCAAGAACTGTTAAGAACCTGTTTTCCTGAGGCAATAATAAAAATTGGTTTTCGAGAATGATGCTACTCTATTTAGATAAATATCCTGTTTCCTTTTGTGGATTTATTGGTTCCACAATATTGTCAACTGAAATACTATTCTGTTCAGTGGAATATGTGTATGAAATATTTGCTCCAGACCAATAATGAATATTCTGGCTGCTTACTGGTCTGTGGATGAAAATGTGTTACAGAACGCCCTATTAGCGAACAGTTGCCACACAAATTTTCACTTAAAGTGACATGCTACATTAACTTTATTTGCCGCTGATATTTTTGCCCGTTGAATAATGAGAGATAGAGAAGGAATTTTTACCATCTCAGTTTCCATAGAACATGTCCAAAGAATTATTGTAGTGAATACCTGATCACTTTAAAATTTTATTGACAATTTTCAACTCTTCAATAAAACGTTGTTATCTAGCATTATCATGGGAGTAACTGCCTCGATGTGTATTGCTCAAAAATAACAAAGTATGAGATTGAAAAATGTAAAGAATGAAAGAAAAAGAAACATTGTCAGCTGAATGAATCTATATAAAAACATTAATTTCAAATTCAATTAGTTTCATTGGAGGAAGATAGATGATAATTTATTAGTTGTCATTTTTATCGCTTTCAAGTTCATTGCTGTGCGGAAGAAACGTTTCATCGTTGATACGGAGGAGTATTATTGATTTTTTCAACATTTTATCGCTTTGAAACAAATAATATCAATAGTAAACAAATATCCGATCCACTATTCACTTGCTGGCATTTCAATTGTTCTTCATTTCAGGATGTCTAAAGCTTATAGAAAAATCCACAAATTCACCAACGTAATATCCTACTTCGCTACGAGATCATGGACATTCAGATCTGAAAATGTCCAAAAACTCTGCGACAAAATGTCTCACAAAGATAAGGAATTATTCTTCAGTGATCTGAGGAAACTTGATTGGGATGATTTTTTCCAGTATTATCTGCAAGGTGTAAGGATCCACTTACTGAATGATCCTATTGAAACTTTGGAACAAGCTCAAATCAAGTGGAGAAGGTAAATTATTTTGAATTATTTCGTAGTTTTTTTTCGATGATTTGTATGACAGAACATAATTTTTGTAAAAAACGCAAATCTTCAAAATATTCGGGAATTTTCCTATTTCAAACCTAATAAGGTAATTTTCAGGATGGCCATGATAACCAGGATATCCAACTGATATTTGGTCATTCTCTACTACGATTTGTTTCATTTTCTGAATAAAAAGTGAAAACGCAAAAAGGGCTACTTTCCGAACATAAAAGTATTCATAAAATAATTTCATAATGTTGCTTTGCCGTGATCAATATAAAAATAACATAAGGTTAGGTCATATTAGGTCTAGAGTGAGTGGGTCTATTCAACCCTCCACCGCAACCCGCAAGGTTTTATTGTGGCTCATACCTATCCACACTCTACAAAATAAGCTTAGCTTCTTAACGAATCCGATTAGTTTGCACCGTAAGTGATCTTTCAGGTTAGATAATAAGAGTACAACTTTGCCGAAATCTAAAAACCTGATTCGGTCCCCAGCAGGGACCCAAGGTATATGCTCTTCTGTTTCATCGTTAATGAGGTAGTCGGATAGTCGAAGTGCAAGATTCCTACCTTGATACCCGCGACAACCTTTCCATATGAGGGTATTTGCACGTCAGCTACACCTGATGATGTCTTAGATTCAACCGTGCAGCGCCTCTGGTTTTGGTAAATCATCACTTGAGCGCAAACGTTTACTAACCTGCCCATGGGGGGTTTGTTTCTCTACCTGAGACAGATTCTGCATACGCCACTCACGAATTTGGTGCAAGGCGGTTCCATAAGGTACCCCGCTCTTGAGGAAACGACTCAGTCATTTTTTGGCTGCACCACCAAACCTTTTTTTTAGATTCAGTTATTGGATCAGGAGTTGGAGAGTTGAGAAGCTCTCACTCCTGATATAAATTTACAGGAAGGTCATTTGGAGTCGTAAGCTCGACATCCATCTTCCCTGTAGACTTAGCGTCAGAAAAAATTCTTAAGTTTACTCTATTCATAAAAAGTCTCACTAGTAGCTAGGAAAAGAAGGTCAATCACGACAGAGCCATGCATTACCGTGACAAGGCGATGCTACGACGAGAAGGCGCCCGGTATCTTGAAGGTTACGTAGAGACAGGTATTAGGCTCAGTGTCATTCTTCCTTTTGGCATGAATACACACACCTTAGGATAAAGCCATCGTTGGAATGCCTTTCAGTTAGGGAATAACAGAACTACAAGTGATTCTGTCATTACCGTATCCAGCGGAAGTGCATCCGATGGCCGGTTTGCTCAACCCCAACATCTCAAACTAATGCACTCGCCGAAAACAGCATGCACAGTGGTTCAGGTAGTGAAAGATGAACAAAGACCAACCCGCCGAAATGGTATTACACATAGTTGAATTTCATCCATCCCAAATTATGTCTACTATAAAATGACTAATTTCAATAGTTTGGTGTTGAACTTCTTGGGTATTTTAATCATCCCTAGTGAAAAAAATTTAAAGGAAATCCATCTCCTCCATCAGAATGAAAAACCATATCAAAAATTCCTCTCTGCATTTATTAATACGAATTTACAACTAATCTCGATTGGAGTCTATTTTTTTGCAGTTAGTGCATTGATGTTTTCATCATTTCCACACATACATGAATTATTTCACTACATTTTTATACTTCAATGAAATACTTGAAATTCAACTCATAAAGTTACTGTTCTAGATCATTTTGGATTTTTTTGTTTCTCTCTCTCTATTTGTATGTTTCCGAAAAACTGATTTTTTAATGCTTCTGACAGAGACCAAACATTTAGTACTTTAGAAGTTAGAGACGGAGGGGAGAAGTTATATTTTTATCAAGGAGTGAAGACTAGAATCATGGTCAGGGCCGTCGCCATGAGGGAGATGGGGAATGCCTCCCCCCCTGCTTTTTCGACTTGGGAAAAAGTTGGGAAAAGTTAGGAAATTTTGTGCCATGAAGATTGAAAAAAATAATAGTAAAAAAAATAATAAAAATAAAAAAAAATGAGAGAGATGAAAAGGAGTGGCAATAGGAAAGGGAAAAGAACCAGAAGAAGTTGAAGAGAATTCTGAGTCGTTTCAAATCTTCAAAAAAGTTTAATTTCTCCCAAGTAAGCAAACAGTCCTGAACAGTCCACAAATTTTGAAGTGACAATTTTACATAATTCCCAACTTTTCGCTGTTTTTTGACTTGGAAAAGTTGGGAAATTTCGGGCCGTGAAGATAGAAAAAATAATAGTAGAAAACAATAAGCACAATAATATTTAAGTGTTGTTTCCTTTCATTTGTATTGAATATTTCCTATACATTGTATGTATTCCTATGCATTGTATGATTAGGAATATTCAATACAAATGCTATACATGGCAGCCACAATAAAACCTTATGGGTTGCGTTGGAGGGTCGAATAGACCCCCTCATTTCAGAGACCTACCTATACATGGCGGAT
>WOGP01007359.1:0-11813 GCA_015342065.1 Leptinotarsa undecemlineata
TTCTTTGCATGATCTACACATCCATGTATAGAGTTACTTATTTGCAAATTGATTACTTCCTTCCTTTCTTTGAAAGATTCCCTTATCCTCTTTTTTTGTATCAAGATGGAGTAGTAGAAAGCCAAAAACTTTCTTTCCCAGAAAATAAGTATTTTTATAACTATTTTCTTACACTCACTGTATAATGTTTGGGAGGGGTGGAAGGTAGCCTTTGGCTAACCCTTTTCCGTTTATGTATGAATGTATTTTTTATGCATAATGAACGATATTATTATTATAGTTATTATGACAATGATCAACTGCATTTATCAAAACCACACCTGCCGAGATTTTGATGTTCCAATCATAAAAACGATGTGTATCTTCCGGCCTAGTACGGAAGTGACGTGTTTCTCGATTTTGGCCGAAAAAATCATATTTTCCCATTGAAAATCATCCGGGAAATGGGTACTTCCAGTTGGGTTTCCGAAAAATATTTTTTTAACTTGTTGCTCAGAGTAAATCAATACAAAATTGTATACTTACGATATTAATTTATATCGTTCACAACCTGCTAACCAACTATCGAGAAAGTCAAGTTATGTGTCACTAATAATTGTCGCCAGATAAGTTCTTTTTGATTCTTCGAAAACTTCAATGATTCATATTTGGAATGATATCATTTTTGTTTTTTTTTGGAGGGAGACAGCAAACATAATGACTAACGTTCCTCTTATCACAAAAACAAACGATGAAAACGAAGAATCTGTCGACGGTGACTAATAATAGATTTTACAGGATGTTTAATTTTAGCGTATAAATTTCAGACTCATATAAACTGTGTGCGCTAAATGGCGTCACTAACAAACCTGAACCCAAATAAAAATAATTTGAATACTGTGTACATAATCGACCGTGGAATATAAACTTTAGGAAATGGACCTTGCGGTAATTTATACGATGTGGAAGAGGGAAGGAACTCGGCAAGAGATTCACGTTTTGAAATAGACTGAGGATTTTGTTGTTTCGTGGTTCATTCCCCACGTTTTTAATTTTTCTGTGGTGATTAAACCAGCTTTTGATGTTGCTGTCAAGAGAGAAATTCTCGTTGCGTTGACGTGGACGAATCACTTTTATGATTGATTTGATGTTTAAATGCGTTTCTTATTGCAGATGATGCCTGTCTTCACTATTATGAAAAATTATACAGTGTATTCGATCGCTGCGTTCATTGATAAAGAAAATTCGAACTAAAAGAAAATTTTGGTGTAAATACAAAAGAAACGGTGACATTCATGCTTTTCACGAATTCAAACGTCTTCGGGTAGAAATCAAAACAGCCATTAGAACAGCTTATAAAAAATTCATTCAGAAAACTGAGAGCGACATTATCAATAACCCCAATAAGTTCTGGTCATTTATTAACAAGTGGAAGTAAATGAATGGAATCGGAGATAAAATGGTACATAACCCCTCAGATGGTTTTGCAAATTTCTTCAGATTTATCATTGAAGATTCTGCCTCAGCTCTGTTTGAACCACTAACAACCCCAAATAATGGCATGCCTGAAAACATCAACTGTATTATAAATATGGGAAATGTCGAAAGTCTGCCCAATTTTCAAAAAAGGGGATAAAAGTGAGATACAAAATTACAGACCAATTTCTATCATATGCAACTTTTGTAAAGTGTTTGGGATGCTATGACAATCTATTGTCATGTTAGCAACATTATTAGCCCCAATCAACACGGTTTCATGAAAGGACGTTTAACTACCACCAATCTTATAATAGTTACTCAATGTATTGCAGGGGGTATTGACTGTCAGTCGTAGACTGATGTCATCTACACTAATTTTTCTAAAGCGTTCGACAGACTTGACCATAGTATCCAAACGTAAGCAGTACGTCCAACTCAATGACCTCAAGTCTATTGGATATATAGACATATCTGGTGTACCACAAGGATAAAATCTAGGACCCCTACTGTTCAATATGTTCAATAATGATATCGGAGCTGAGATTAATGTCAATTTTCTTTTATACGCAGTTGATTTGAAAACATATCACAATATAAAATGTAATGTAATATCTTAATTACTGAAAACGAACTTGAATTTACACAACTACGTCATAAACAATCAAATTTTGGAGCGTCCTGACACACTCACTGATCTAGGTGTTACTTTCGATTCATCCCACTCTTTCAATAAACATATTGACACTACTATAACAGCAGCTTATCGCAAGTATGGATTCTTAGTTAGAAATACAAAAGACTTCGGAAAACTTCAATATTGACATTACTTTATTTCACTATTCTTCGATCTGGGCTGCAATATGCATCTGTCGTGTAGAGTCCCTACTATCAGGATCATATAAATCAACTAGAAGTCAATTGTGAATTGCTTGTAATTCAGAATTTGTGTAGTGTCGAGGTAAGGCGTAAATATTATTCATTTCTTTTTGCATTCAAGGTCATAAACAATATCATCATTACTTTCTTCCTTTCTTTGGAAGATTCCCTTATCCTTTTTTTTGTATCAAGATGGAGTAGTAGAAAGCCAAAAACTTTCTTTCCCAAAAATATCATCATCTGCTGTCAACTGTCAACATATGTTGAATTTTTGGGTTCCTAGACGGTAATCTAGCAATAGTGTCACATTTTATCTCAACACTCCGCGTACAAATATAATGAAAAAATCTCCAATTTATAAAATGTGCGGTACCTCTAATTCTTTTAGTCATGTCCTAGATATATTTAACTGCCAGATTATACAAATCAAAAAATATTTCTTAGCTAACTGACAATTCTGTTTTATTTTTTTTTTATATAGATTCACAAATTATATTATGAAAGTACATATTTATAAATGCCACTGTTATTCCCTATTCTTTAATTGGGTTCATCATGTAGAATATTATATGAAATAAATAAATATCGCCATCGATAAGTTTCGTCACAGTCTCGTGATTTCTTTTTGGCTATATTTTCAACTTTTTGAGTAACCATTGCAACTATTCGCAGCCCCGTCAGCAAAGTGATGTAGCATCAGCATGACGTACATGAATTTTTCGCCAGAAAAATGTGTGGCCGAAAGATGATCCGAATTCGTGTTTTTTGGTTTGCGATCAGTCACTTTACAACACTCCTCCAACGCTTCCATGTTTTATTGGTTCATTCCATTTTGCCCTTTCAAAATTTGACTTTCAATAGGTCATTTTCCAGTTGAAAGATGATCAATAGCCTTATAGTCATTTCCAACTCCATAGAAAAAACCCTTTCTGAACTTCAATTAATCTCGATTGCGTCCACAATCTTCACTCTATTGGAAAACTATAAATACACGTGAGATCGTATGGAAGATCACATCATTGAATCGTGACATTTCACAAGCTGCGAATCTAAGGATGAACGTCAAACTGCTACTCGACGGAAAGCGTTTATTGGCTGGATGCTTTTTAGAAAGCCGCAGATCCTCGATAGGTCAAATGCGCTCTTAGATTCTGGGTCATTCCCCATTATCGTTGTCTCTGCTTGCGAACTTGAAGGGTTGGAGTGTACTTCATCCCTGATTTCCTGGAGAACCGTCAGATGAAGATCAGAGGAAATGTGAAACCTGGATTATGGGGAATTGAAGGATTTTATGAGTGAATATACTGTCAATAAAAATTAGAACAATGTGAATGTGGAGATAGTCATGAATCGATGTATTGTGGATGGAGTTCAATAATTTTCTTATAAAAAACTGAACTTAATCGTTCCTCGATATGTTTCAAAAAACTCAGTTGTGAAAATAAAAGAAATTAGAAGATATTTTCGGTAATTTTGAAATATTTTACTGGTAAGCCCCATGCTTGCGACATTCTAGCATACTACAGCAACTTGAATTTTGTATTTCATTTTTATTATGTTGATGAATAAAAACATTTATCATTATTATTATTATTATTAAAAATTGCAGTATACTCAATTGGGTCTTCATTTTGAGTTTCAAAATGAACGTTTTATAAAAGGTTTCATTTAGTTTGCACTGTTTGTTTGTTGCTTTATTTATTTATTTGTCTAACTCAAATTTAATATTTGTTTCACCCCCTTCCTCTTGATAAATTGATCTGATGTTTTATTTCAATGCAAATAAAAAAGGATATTTCTGGCAACAAAGTGCCGGGGTTTCCTAATTTTCATAGGGAGCAGTCCAAAATATGTTCTTAGTATGAATGAAGAGAATTTTTTTTCTGCGGCTTCTAATAAACAACTTGTGGACTTTCGTTATTTTGATTTTTCCTCTATACGCTCGTAAAATTAAACGTGGCTAATGTAAAAATTCTCAGTAGATTGCTCCCACTTCACCTGCATGCAGTAGTACATTTTCTGATTGTGTTACCAGCTCTCACTTCATTTTATACTCCGTAATAAGGAAACGGGCCAAATTACATGATATTTCGATATTACTTCATAATTTATAGCAAACTCTGCTATGATATGAGAATCCTTCAACTAAGGATTCAACTGTTGTGGAATTGGCCGCGGTGGTAGTGCGCCCGACTCACGATCAGAAGATCGTGGGTTCGATTTCTACCTTGACCAGATATTTTTCGAGAGAATTTATCTGGTTGAAGCTGGGATGATTCTGCAACCGTGTTAGGAATCACACGTTAAAATGTAAGACCTCGTTAGTCCTTAGCTCGCACAAGTTTCTAAACTTCTGAGAGTTGTCGTTCGTATCGGGGCGACAGCTGATTAACGGAATAACAGATTTTGAACAGATTTTAAACTAATGTTATAATATTTCATATTTACCAAATTAATATGAGAATAACTTTGCAATTTGAAAAACTTCAAATGACATTGAAGATGGATAAATTTGAAAGTTAATATCATTCAGGAAGTTTTAAATGAGATCATTCATCTGGGGAAATGAAGCGCTGGCAAAAACACTTTAAATTTTTAGTGAAAAAGCCATTTTATCTGTAAACCCTATAACAAGACCCCACTTTCAGTTTTTAACAGACGTTAGATTATGGTCACTTACTTCTTTCTTGGTACTTTGGAGCAATCTGATGAGCCCATTGATTTTTTTCATACTTTCATCGATACTTATTCCTAAAGATTTTGCCCCCTTTGGATTTCAAACATTCCATAAGAAAGCCTTATTATGTGTCTCACATTTGCATTAAATATAACAAAATGCCTTTGCCCCCTTACTGCATAACTTTCAGGTAAGGATTCCGTTATTTGTGCTGTATTGAGCTTTCCTATGGGGTTTGGTTGGAGCAGTTTTTTTAGTATTTGAGCGGTTTTCTTCTGAAAGTTTTTCCTTGAGTATTCCCAGATATATTTTCCACCTTTCTGTATCTGTAGAGTAGGGAGGCTGAGTGTAAGCCCACAGCACTTAGGCCACATGTGACCCATTATACATCCTCCCGGAGAGTTGACCTCCTAGGTCATCATCCATCCTTTCCTATCCACGAAGGTGGGCAGGTCACTTGGAGACTTCTATCGGCAGGTGTTGGCACGACTCGCCGAACACAAACTCTCTCTTTGACGATAACTTCGAGATATGACATGCCTGACAGTCTCATCTTCCTGTTCACACATCCTGCATAGAGGTGTGTCCAGTAGCCCCATATTATAGAGGAGTTTCCTTAGTTGACAGTGGCCAGTCAGAAATCTCACTGTTGAGCGTAGTTTTTTCCTGGTCATCGCCAGATATTTCTTCATCACCAGCTTGGCAGGGTCGCCCAGGGTGATCCTGACAAGATTGAATCCTTTGATTCCATCGTATCTCTAGGGATTGAGCATGGGTGTAACATTTGGCTAGTTCCGCAATTGTCGAAGTCATCAAGCCGTAAGTACCACCGGATCCTAAGATTCTTAGTCCAGCCGCTTCTTTGGCTAACGATTCGGCAATGCGATTACCTTAACTCCTGTCGTGCTCTTCAAACAATCTTAGGATAATGTTATTATCTACCGAGGCTTCTGCCTAAATCTTGGTGACACTCTAGTACTAACCCTGAGGCAACACGTTGTTCAAGGCAATAGGACTTGCCTTCTGTCAGTGCGGACTTTTTTTCCATCTATAATTTTTCCCTATTTTCTGATTCGTTTCGGCATCAATGATTTTGATTATACCAGGTCCACTCCCATTCCCAGGTCAATCAATCAATCAAGATACGCTTCATCATCAGAAGATCATAATTCTCGTAAACAAAGCTATACAATGTGATTTGGTCAAACAATTAGTTAGATTACATCTACGTGAAAAACTCAATATCCAAATCCTAATACTAAGATACATAAATTGAGGTTTAGACACGTTTTAAAACTCTACATATGATTTTTTATATACATATATGGACATATGCTGAGATGTGCTGAGCAGCCCACGGTAGTAGCATTTGTGGTAAACATACAGTTATGAAGGTAATTAGTCAAAAGGTGGAGGAAAAATATTCATTAAGGGTATAAGGTGAGATTCCAAGCAGTAGTTTTTTGGACTATTTCCTGAAACGTTTCAGTTCCACTTTCTGCTCATTCTGTGAGCAAGTTGATCCATACAGACCAAGATGATCTTATGAATTGCCCTTTCCTAGATTTTCGTTGTCTCGAGTAACCGACCCTGAAGTTACTAACACATCACATGGGAATTGAAGAATATAAACCATATTTCTGAAGTTGAAACAAAAAGATTGACGTTTTTGAAAGAAAACCCTTTTTATTGACTAGGGTGATTATTTTTATATTTATTCGAAACGAGATAGTAATGTTGAAAAGAGAAATGAAAATGTCTATGTTTTTTACCATTTTTAATTGAAAGTGGTATAAAACATAGAACTTTTCATTTCTCTTTTTATTATGATCTCCTACCACGTAGTGTTACATCTATCAATTTATAGATAGTAATGTCTTTGTATATTTGTTTATGTACGTTGATTTTCAAACATATATACTTCTTTCAATGTATCTAGCTGACAGTTCCTAATACTGTATAAAAGTTGATTGATTGATTTATCTGCATTTTGTTTCAGCAACATCTTTGAGTGTTTTCGTACCTATCTCATGGCCTATCTATAAAAGATACAGAATCAGTTGAATTAGGAAAGAAATTGACCATTTCAGAGCACATTTGAATGAAATTTCAAAGTTCAAAAACTTTTATTAGTTCCTGAGATATTTCCTGAAGTTATTTGGAAAGCTATCAAGATATAAAAAACGCTTTCTCATGCCGCTTTTCAAGCTGCATAATACGGCGATTACAGTTTTTTCATTCGACTCCAAAAAACCGTCACGAGTTTTACTTCTTTCTATGAACCGATTTTCCCTTCCTTGGACACATTCTACTCGGAATCAATCTATTCCTGACCGTCAGTTCTCCACAGCTTTCCATGACCAGTTTCGATATCATTATTGAGTTCATCAGTATCGACCAAGAAAGAATTTGTTCCCATTGATGGTCAAAACAGCTTTCAACAAAAGTCGCTCATGGAAAATCATCTTGTTGAGTCAATTCAAATTCAAAACCTTTTCCATCCCGTTTCAATAATTGTTTTTGTGGTAAGGAAATAATATCAAACCCCAGTTCCAAAATACGGAATTAATCCACTTATTGCAAAGTTCGGTATAACCAAATGTCTACGCTAATATCCAAACTTTCTGCATTTAATCTAGGAGGAGTGAGGTAGTTGGTCTGTAGTCGGTGCATCTGAGTTAGCGAATCTCATTAGTAGGCAGCAGCACACAACTCCGCAACTCCCCAACTCTAAATCATAGAGAAATTAATTACGTTTCATTCCCGTTATCAAGTAATACACAAATCACGTTTCCACTATCTGTTACAGCTCGATTTGATACGAATAACCGGCCTTATCAACAGATAGGGCTCCTGTTCAATCCAGTGCACTCTGACAGTTACAAATTCTAATTATTTATAGTCCCTGATTACACGCATTAGGTAGTTTGATTCAGAGGCGTAAGTTTCGGGGTGGTCGTATTTTAGGGGAAGAATTTACTGTCTGGTCTAGATTACAGGTACTGATTCTGAATTTGTTTCAGAATAGTTTCTATCAAAATCAATACCATCACCTTGAAATTTTATGTTAATTTTGGTTTTTCAACGAAAACGTTGTTATTTAGCCATACCGTGAGGCCAACTACCATGAAAAAGTCACCAGACCGTAAGACCAATGGTTATATCCGTTGTTAGTTAACAAAGTTCTTAATTGAAAAACTGGTTATTTCCTGAAATATTCTCAGCTAAGTGCATCGATATGAAAACAAAATATGACAAAACGCCGACCATCTTGACGCGGCCATTTGCATTACCGATACGTCGCGTATTCTCTTTAATTTCTTTGAAATTCAGAATAACGTTCATATTCGATATAAAAATGTCTCATTATACGAATGAGTTTCGATTATGATCTTCTTTCAATTATTTTTTCATTTATTTTCCAAACAAGCTATTACAGCCTAATTATATGAATAATGAAATAAAAGTTCATATAATCCTTGAAATACCTAGGAATGTATAAAAATAGTAACTGTAGAGAGAAATACTACTCAAATAGGTGTTCCAATTTTTTTTACTGACTGGAAAAGTGTCCAGTCAAGATCTTTTGATATATTCAAACCACTAACTAACTTTAGTAAAGATATTAGTAGTGCTTTCGTTGCGGTACTTTCGGTTGGAATAATGAACATAAGCGGAAATCGGAGGAATTTCTGGAGAAACAATATTGTTATTCAAGAGTTTGTGCATGAATATCATTGCTGATAATTGGCGTCACTGTTCTGAAGATAATATTTTAAATTCATGTCGGAGATCCAACGACCTTGTTGAGTTATAGTTTGGCCCTGATATCGCTTAAAAAATTACTACCTCAAGAATTTGTTTTGAATTTTCTCTAGTTCTTTCATATAGGTTTGATACTCCGCAAACCAAATAATGGAATCAAACTCCAATTTTGGTTTTACCAACGAAAAATAAAGTGATTGAATAATGCCTGTATAAGAGAATGAAGAAGTTCGTCTGATCACGAAAAAAACCCAACAATCGACAACCAGATTTCATAATATGTCGTATATGATCAACAGACGAAAATTGTGTATTATACCCCAAACCAAGATATTTCGTATCACTTTTTCACAAGAAACACACCATCAATCTCATAACTAAATACGACTGGCTCCTTCATGCAAGTTATCGAGATGACTGAACATTTATTAAGAATGAAGTATAATTTGTTCTTCAAACTTCGGTCTAAGATATTATTCATATCCTTTTGCAGATATGAACAGTCTCGGACTGTTTGTTCTGATTTGAAGAGTTTCAAATCATCAGCAAAAAGAACAGTCCGAATATTTCAGAGTTGATGATAAATCATTGATGAAAGTTATGAACAGAAGTGGACCTAGATTTGAATCTTGTGGAACACCATATTTCTGGATAGCATATATAAATTATTGGGATTCAAAGTATTATCAAATTAGACCTAAGAGTGTCTGTAGGAGCATTTCTGGGTGTGTAGTGCCGAGAGTCACGTATGATTCAAGAATAATTACACCCAGATAGTAATTTGATGGGTGGGGTATTGAGTATATTTTTCCTCATCAAGTTGAGGCTTTGTCTCTGGGCAAAAGCGATAACTTTGACAGTTAGCATGACCGTGAAGTGTGGAAGTGCACTCATCAGAAAAGCATGTTCTAATCAAATCGCCTTGTTATCTAACACTGTCATCATTTGTTCACAAAAATGTGTTCTCCTATCAAAATCGTCTTTTATGGGCTCCTAAGGAGATATCATCTTATAGGGGCGCATTATATTTCTTTTTAATGAATAAAGGCCAGATTTTCAACTACAAGTATGGGATTTTTTTCGAACTCCTGCATAATATTTCTTTGATATCATCAATTATTGCATTGGCAGCTGGTGTTTCCGTCAGCTCTGAATTTTGCAAAATTTTTGTATTTTACTGATTATCTCTTGGCGATATAGGCTCCAAAGTTAAATTTCTTAATGAAGTAAACAAGCAACTTCGGTTTATGTGGGTACTTTTCTATCAAATGGCAAGAACGTTATTAATCTTGGATACAAAACTCATCAACTCTCTGTCAACTACTGTTTTCTCTAAAACTCATTTCAAACTGTGATTATTTTTGAAAGCCCTCTCTAAAGTTCGTTTCAAGCAATAACCAAAACAATAATGAAAATGAAGTTTTTTCATTCCTTAACTCTCCCAATGTGAATTTTTTCTGTGTTTTATTGGAAAACTTCACAATAATTCTTAGGAATTTCGCCGTAATGTCAAACATCCGATGATAAATTGATGTCGTACAAACCAATAACTGTTGACTGAAAACTTTGACTCACCTACTCATAAATAGAAGAAAGAAAATAGTTCTGAACAATACTTTTTACTTTATTAAGTTTTACTTTGAAAAAAAGCTCAGCTAATACCCAATTAATTGTCATTTCATTTCCTTATTAACATGAACTATTTGTAATCGATTTCGATAGTTACAAATGAGAATGAAGAGAAAAGTATGTCATTGAAAGGCTTTCGAAATATGTCAATAGAATCCACAAATTATTCATTATCCCCGCTATAAGTGGCGAGAAATTTTAACGAACTGAAATTCTCTTTAAAATTCGATAAACATCCAAACACGTGAGCTGGTAGAGACGAAATGAGCAATAAAGTTTCACAAACTCTCGTTAATGAAACTCTGGTAACGATATAAACATAATAATAAACAAACTTGTTAATAATGCCGAAACAACTTTCCGTTAAAGTTAATGATTTCAAATGCAGTTGTCTACGTGTGTGGATAAATCGGGGATTATAGTAGCGTGGAAATGCTTACAATGAAGCAGAAACATAGTTTAATTGTAGCACAAATGTTTCAATACGTAATCAACGCATAATTAGTAGTTTCGTCGGCAAGACAAGTGTGATTTTCTCAATTGACTTTCCCATATTCTGAACCCATTTATCGAAATTCAACTGTTGCTTTCATAGATTCCAGAAGTCCACTGTCTCATGGCTTTTGATTATATCAATCGCAGTGGTAGACGAAACGTCAGGCATACAAACTTGCAGACCACGGACCATAAGCCCAGAAATTAGCTTTGACATAAAAGTAACATTATTTTTGAAAAGTTTCATGGGTGTTTTCCACAGTTAATTGGGGTTCACTACTCTATAAACTACAGTAACAAACAACCAACCAAAAACTAATCTCTCCCAAGAATTTGACCCTTATAATGTTTCCAATTTATAGTTAAAATAGCGTTAGTTTGGACTACTAATAATGTTCATCTGCAAACAACTATTTATTTTATGTTTGTAATAATAGAACATTCCCTTTCTGGAATTTTCAATTCAACAGCAGAAATACATATTTTCCTTGATTTAAATAAAGTATTTTCATTAACTTACAGAAAATGATGTAATAGGAGACATGTTCATGACTTTTAATTTTTAACCAAATATTTCAATCATGAAAGAAATGTATCTATGATATCTCATGATAAACCCCACAAAGCTGACGACTATTTCTGTAATAAGTCGAACGTAATTGTTTATAATTATTTCAATGTATATGTTGACTCCTTCGATAAGCTTCATATGATCAATATATTGTGAAGACAATGTTAACCGGATTTAAATTTTTTTTATGTAATAACTATGGAACTGCCTAGAAGAGCTACAAGAACTAGGTAGTCAAAACAGACTGTCATTAGCCACACAGGATACAAGGGCAACGAAGAGGCTGATTCACTAGCACGAGAAGGAGCACGATGCTCCCCCATTGGCCCAGAAACCTTTTGT
>WOGP01007361.1:0-11812 GCA_015342065.1 Leptinotarsa undecemlineata
AACAACGCCGTAACCGAATTTCAAAAACCAAACATGAAATGATATCAGAATTTAACGTAGCATCTGAATATGTAATGATATACAGGGCGTTCTATTTAAAAAAATGGAATTTTGGTCTGTAGCACCTACACCAAACACCCTGTATATTTAACAATTATATCAAAATATAGCTCTCATGAACTACTAAAACTTTTGTATGAAACATTTTTGTGTATCTCCTTCAACAAACCAGATATTGCCTGTCATATAAAATGTGGACACCCGGTATATGCCCCAAACCAGCTCTAGGGGTATCAGAATCTTTAACATATTGAATAGCGGGGTTTGTACATGAATACTGAAAAAATATACCGTAGAGTACTGAACACCATCAGGAAAATACCAAATGGATAATATAAATGAATACTGCATTTGGTTTCAGTAAAATCACCATTTTGCAGTAATTCCAATTCTATCCCTATTCGATAAAAATTGTGAGTTAATTTGAACTACCGTGTACAATTCTATGAATATTTCTGCGATATGATAAAACAATATATTTCGTAAAATACTTTTTTTACCCTATTTGTATATTTTCCAAATGATTTCATGAGGTAAATGGACACAACTGTCCACAGTGGAGCGGAACTAATCCTCATTCATTTTCAGTCATACATATACAGCAATCTCAAGAAATAGCAATGAGTAAGCTTGTATCTTGATAGATCATACCATCGGATATTTCTTATCGATGGAAAACTGAATGGTGGAAATCATTTGAAACTTTTGGATGATAGAATCAACGTCCGAATTACTTCAATACTGAATCAAAATGACAATATCACAGGACGCAATTTGACGTTTCATCAGGAAGAGGTTCCCGTTGGTCAATTTTTCAATGAGAATTTTTCTAGAAGGAGAGTTGGAGAGAGATATATGGACTGGCTTTATATATCTCCTTTTCTTACACAATTACATATTTTCATATTCGAAACCTGAATCCGTTGAACATTTACTAAATGAAATTATCAAGAAAGTACTTGACAATGGTTCATGGTGAATTTTATTGGTTCGGATTTCCATTGTCTAATATGATTCTACTATAATTCGAAATCTATGAAACAACTAATAAAATTGGAATGAATAGCTGAAATATCAATTATATCAAGCAATAAAATGAATAAAGATACAAAATGGAAATGACTACAGAGTGAAAAGAAATAAAAATGAAGTAGATGGAAACAAGCAAGAAATTAAAAATGAGTTGAAAATTTATACACAATCATCTTCCGGTGATGACAGGCTCAACGGAAGTTGACCAATTTTCGGGATTTGATCGTTTTTCGCTTGATTACAGGTTTTCATATTTTGGGTATCTTTAACGCTAGCTTGCATGAGTGTGTCGTTGGACAACATATATGCAGCTTCTTTGAACTTCCTCTTAAACCAGTGTTCCCCCTTGTGGATAATCTCAGTTTGGAACCACTTGATGTTATGTTGATGAGTCCAAACACTACACTGTAGTTTTTTTCATTATGTATGTTGATTCGTTCTATTGTATTTTCATTGCACGTTTCATTACTCAATATAATTTATGGTTTAGCTATTCGTTTTAATTTAATTTGTTCTTTCATAGGTTTCGAATCACTTAATTGAAATTAAGAAATGTTCAATAACACGTGTCTGGTTAGTTAATTTACGTTACGTTACGTTTACGTTATGAGGATCAATTAAATTTCGTCATAAAAGTTATTGAGGATCAGCTTTGATAAGATGATTTCAAATAACATATACAGAGTCTTCATTCTTAATCGTCTAGCTTCAATATTGTGTATTCTATTTGAAAATCAGAAACCAAAGAGGAAAATTTTGTCAAATTACTGTCAAAAAAGTAGTAGTTACAAAAAAGATTAAAATTTCAAAATTGTTCAAGGATCTCACTTGATTGCATCAAACTGACTGATGAGTTAAAACACTCATGTATGACTATTGATAAAGACTACCAATGATTCTTACTTTTCAATTAATGATTATGAAACTAAAGAATACTTGTATAGCTATTACGAGAAATGTTCATTATACTTAGTGGAATTTTTTTTATAATTTTTCCCATTGATAATTTTTTGCGATATGATTTATCCGTAATTCAATTTCATGATAATCAGAACAATGGATTCTTTCTTGTATTATTTATGCACTGCTAGTTCCAAAGTTTTATACTTACGAGAAAGTGATTAGGGAAAGAATATTGGCTCTTTCTCTTGGATTAACTTTTCTTTTCTCTTTCTCACAATGATCCATTCTGCATATAGTTGTATCAGCACTGTTTCGAAAAAGAACGCGAAATCGATTGTTGTAAAATAGCTGTTGTGATATCTAATCAAAGACAAATATATTAATTCTTTAACATTGTAATAATTCAGTGTTTCAGAAGTATGGATAAAGGTTTTACAATTGTCGTCAAATATTTATTCTGAGAGAATAGAGTATCAGTTTATTTGAATGATATTATGGAAACTTCTCATTTAAGAGCAATTCTTCATTATCTTCTCCGTCGAATATTTGGATTTCAGTAAATGAATCACGAATAAAATCACATTCGTCGTTCAAAATTGTTTGAAAAAAGTTTTGAATTGAATGATCGTGGACCCCTCATGCTCTCGTTGTGATGAGCTTTAGCTGATCCATTCAATGAGAAGAAAAAAGTGTTAGAAATCACACGTCAAAAGGTAAGACCTCGTTAGTCCTTAGCTCGCACAAGTTTCGACTTCTGAGGGTTGTCGTTCGTAAGGATGCGATAGCTGGTTACCGGAAAATACATATTCAAACATATATGCTGCTCATACATTGATTGAAGAATTAGTCGAATCATGCTCATTGTATTATACTCCATGAACTGGACCTGGAATCTACACTTCGAACAAATTTTCTTAGAAAACTGCGAAATGTGACACACGGCTAACCGAAAGACTGAGAGACTTCATAGGTAATTATACTTTGTGACGATATGATATCTCGAAAATGGTACTTTGAGGAGAAACCGTCATATACCATTCATTCATACTTCTTTTACTATAGTTGAAAAAATTATCTTTGTTGAAATGATTCAACTGTATTTTTTATAAAAATTCAAAAGATTAACTTTCATTGCAGGTTTTTATGTTTGACGTTTTGTCTACAACTGCGGTAGCCACACAGAGAAACATCAGTTTTCTATTTTTGAGTATAGACATAGTCTCAAAATTATATGAATTGACAATTTGCTACCAATTTAGACGTTGCTCGGAAGGAGCCAAAAATAGTTTTATTGACTTGTGTATGAGGTTAGATTCCTCCATTTTCTCCACACACAATTCAATAGCGTAGATTTTCTCTTGAAATACAGTCGTATAGGTTCCTAGGCAGGCTGATATCTTTGTCCGGGGTTTGCGACTGAAAACATCTGAACGATATTCGAAGGGTGTTTTTGATCCATCTATGAACCAACAACTATCTGTTGTCAAAATTTCCTTCTCCTGGAGAATCCAGTCCTCCCTACTCGGGAAAAGTACTGCATAAGACAGTTCGTAATAGAAAGTTAAAGACATGATATCAAATGTCATTCCCAAAATGCTGTGACTTATAGTGTGAACCAGCAGTCAAGTGTACTCTGCATTGGAATGATTTGTGTAATTGGCGATGTGTAAAAGTCTATATGCAGTCCATCTAGCCTCTCTCTCCAGAAAAATGTGAGGAGGAGGTAGATCTAGAAGGATCTCAATGGCCGCTGACGATGTGGTACTGATTGCAACACAGATGGCCAGACAAGCCTGTCTCTATAAGCCAGAGGCTTCATCTGGGCCGTTTTTTGTAAAGCTTTCGGCCACCATGCAATTGCACCATAAGTGATCATTGGTCTAACAATCATCACATGATTTCAATTGATTTGTTTGAGACCTAAACCCCAAGTTTGAATTACATTGCTGCTGAAGAGGCAATATGGCAACTGGCTCATTCCGAAATATTGGATGTCCGCCTTCGAGGATGACAGTGTTGCATGTAAGTGAACTTTTACCTCTTTTGTGTACCAATCCTGTGAATAATATCTGATTTGATACTTCAAACGAATGTTTAAAGTACAAACTGAATTGAAAAAGTGTATTATACGAAAGTAGTAGAGAGGTCTCTTGCATCCAGTTTGTGTTACGCGTTTTCATGATCTACATATCTTCATAGAGTTCATTGGTCAAAATTACGGTAAGTGATTACTATATTGAAATATATCTATCTATTTTTGAAGTTTTTGTCTTTCTACTACTCAATCTTGATCATAAAAATGTGTGTATTTTTCATAATGTTATTCAGATTGGTACTAAAGAGCCCTAAGGTAAGTGTCTTACTACGAAACATCGGTGTCAACCAGTGAGGATGACAGTGTCCATGTAAGTGAAATTTATTACCATTCATTTAAAGTAGAACTCCTGTGAATGATATCTGTTTTTATTCGATAACGAATGTTTGCAATACAAACCGAGTGTAGAGAAGTATCTTCTGAATAATTCAGTGTTCATATAAAACTATTTGTTTCGAAATAATTTTTTTTTTGTGTAATTCAATGTTTATATGAAAGTAGCTGTTTCAAGAGGGCTTTTTTCCAGTTTGTGTCTGAAAGTTACTTCTCTGCATGATCTACACATCCATGTATAGAATTACTTATTTTCAAGAAATAAATTACTCCTAAAATTATAAACCATTCAATTCAAATATCTATATAGTCTAGTCTTTTTTTGTTGGCTCGACAAAAGATACAATGGGCCTATTCTTGAGTGAATGTGGTACCGAAAATATACTTGCCATTTTCTATAATTGATTTTATGAGTTTTTATCAGTTTTATGCAGTTCTAGTTTGGCTAGATATGGTCTGAAAGGAAAATGGAGTTTATGTATTGATTTAAAAAAGAATTAAAATAGAAAAAGGGAATTATTTTGGTATTTTAATCCTTGAATTGAAATATGCAGTATTTAGGTGATCGCCATTCCTTCTAGTTTTAATACTGGCGTATTTGAGGATATGAATCTTTTCGCTCAAAAATCTTTCTGATATGATTGGACATCTAGAATCGTCGGATGATCAAAATAAAAATTGTACCCATGTTTTCTCTCATGATCAATGAGGGCTGTGGGGTGGTTGATGTTTAGATTAGATGGGTACTATATTGTATATCTATCGGTGTTTCTCATTTCTTTTTGTTTTGAGAAAAAATATTTTTAAACAGTAGTTACATTTGAAGAGGCCACTTGTTTCTAACTAAGTAACAGGCATAGTTTTTCAGACAAAAAGTTGCCTTTTCAAAAGAAATATTTGATTTTACTAACTACTCCATTCCATTTGGTCATTTTGTTATCAAAATCGTAGCAATACAACGCTGCAAAATGTTTCACGGTTCAACTTCTACAAAACTAACAGCGTGCGTAGTGAAATAGTGATATGTTAAGTTATATTTGTTTATGAATATATCAACTAGTAGTAGTGGAAGTAATAAGGTATGTTTCGTGTTAGATTAGCGTACACTATAACAATCAACAGTATTGTTTCCAGTTTTCATTTATAGGATAGTTCTATAGGGAAAAACGAAAATCAATGAAAAATCATAGTGATTTTCTACGTGTCAAAATATCAGTTTCCCGTGAATGAAACAAAAATTTCGAATAATATTTATTTTTGCTACCCTAAATGATTCAGTAGTCCCGCCTGCCTCACCATTTTATAGAAAAGTCCATTCTCATTTTCCAGTAATTTCAATGGTTCGTTGAATTCTACAATAGCACCTCTGTCCAGAACCATCACTTTGTCACATTCCAGAATAGTATGCAACCTATGTGCAATGATAAACATTGTGCAATTTGGAAAATGTTGATTTATTGTTTTGTGCAGCATGATATCCGTTTCATGATCCATATTTGCAGTTGCCTCATCCAAAATGAGGATTTTCGTTTGTCGGAGAAGAGCTCGAGCTAAACAAAACAGTTGTTTCTGTCCTGAACTGAAGTTTGATGCATTGCTTATCACTGAATCTAGATCAGATATGAAATTTTTCAAATTCACTTTTTCCAAAACAGACCAAAGATCTCTATCTTCAAATTCCCTGAATGGATCAAGATTTGTACGCGCCGTACCAGAGAAGAGTACTGGGTCTTGTGGTATTATAGCAAGCTTTTTCCTGAGGAATTTCAGTGACAAATTTCTGATGTTGACGCCATCTATCTTTATTTTTCCCTGAACATCATACAATCTGAAAATAGACGATATCAATGAAGATTTTCCTGCTCCAGTTCGTCCAACTATGCCCACTCTCTGTTTAGGTTCCACTTCGAAACATAAATTTTTAAGAACTGTTTCATTATTATAAGCGAGTGAAACATCCTCATATTTCACAC
Source organism: Leptinotarsa undecemlineata (assembly GCA_015342065.1). Taxonomy (NCBI): domain Eukaryota; kingdom Metazoa; phylum Arthropoda; class Insecta; order Coleoptera; family Chrysomelidae; genus Leptinotarsa; species Leptinotarsa undecemlineata. Next base: position 6,397 of record WOGP01007361.1, read on the forward strand.
TTCCTTTACTTGGCCAATCATCCTGTACTTCTCCCTCTTCTTCCTCAGGAGTAATTTCAGTATATTCCAAAACTCGTTCCAAAGAAGTGAACTGGGTTTCTAATTCTGTCCATTGTCGAAGTGCCCATTGAACAGTACCACCAAGCATCGCTACTTGCGTTAAGGCGAGCCCCACATCACCAGCGCTAACATCTAGAAGAAAAAATAAATTTTTAATATGATTTCAAATTACAGATATTCAATACTCATGAACTGGTGAACTGGTGAACTAGTGAACTACACTTGTTTTCTGTAACTCAAACTGCTAGTTGTTTGAGTTACAGTGGTGAAAAGGTCAAGGCATACGTGATTCAACACTGAGGAAAAGGCTGTTTCGATCTGTCATAATTCTCATCAGTGAGGCCAGGCTGAACTAAAAATTCATTGATTGCATGTCTCAAATATTTAGCTTGAATTCTATTCATAAGGTTTTTAAGGTGGCATTTCCGGATGTCTGTTTTTCAGAAGATTTTCTTTATTCCAGCAACAACTTGACATGGCCGTAAAATTTTTGAAAAAAGGAAATACCTCCTTATGTAAAACATTTTGCTCAATTATACCGTAAAAGATCAACAGAGGGAGGGTTCATTTGAAAAAATTATGATTTGTATTGCCCCCCTTCAAAGGAGAGTGTTTCTTTGTTTCTGTACTTCCTCACACTAATAAGCCACCCTTTATACTCAAGCTAATCATTTAAGGGGGTAACCACACATTCCTGTTGAATTTCACTAGTTCCATTCTGTTTCTGTTTAAAATCTGTTTTTCCGTTAACCAGTTGTCGCACCCCTACGAACGACAACCCTCAGAAGTCGAAACTTGTGCAAGCTAAGGATTAACGAGGTCTTACCTTTTAACGTGTGATTCCTAACACGGAAAGCCTAAAGATATGCCAATGACAGGTTCTCATCCGATGAAGTTGCTTGCATAACCATACTTTGAGATAGAGTCATCATCCTCATTGCCTTCCACGCCAGTATAGCCAGGAATCCAGACCAGAGTTGTTGAATCTTTCTATCGAGGATAATATTTTTGACAATTTGATACCAATTTAGACGTTGCCCAGTAGGAGCCAAGAGCTTCCAACGGCGATTGACTGTCCAAGAATATCTTTATTGACATATGTGTGATGTTGGATTCTCTGAATCTCTCCGCATGCAATTCAATTGTGTAAATTCCCGCTTGAAATACAGTCGCATAGGTTCCTAGTCAGATCCTCGATCTGCGACTGATAACACCTGTACCAGAACCGAAAGGTGTTTAATTCATCTGTTAACCAACAACAATCTGCTCCCAATGTTTTCTTAGTGGCGTTAGATCGTTTAATTTTCATCTATTGGTGAAGGAGATTATCACAGTTCTGCTGGGGTATGTCACACATCTGCTCTCTCAGGCACAACGTCCATCGTGCTTTGGATGATATCACATGATATCCTTCACGACGTGGACCTTGTTAATATCACAAGGTCATCTGCATAAGCTAGCAGATCTACTTTTCTTCTGTGGAGGACATCAAGCAGACTATTCATCAGGAGTGACCACGGAAGAGGTGATAGTACACCAACTTGAACGCAGCCTCTGGTGATCACAAACTCAATGGTCTCGCCTTGAAGAGCGTAGTTGCAGTTCTGTTTCCCAGCATGGGATAGATCCAGCCAGAAGTATAACAACTTCTTCATAGAAAATATTATTTACTGTTCACTAAAATGAAGTTTACCTTCATATTCTGTCAGTAGTTCATTAAACAGACAATTAATTTCATTCTTCATTCAGAAGAGACTCGTTTGAGGGTATTTTTGACTGATATCATAATAAGAAATTCATTTTTCTCATTTCCAAGGATAGGTTCTGGTCTACTCGACTTCTCATTACATAAGCTTACAGTCCTACGGAATTCATGTACCAATCGTTTGAAAACGAACTTGTTTGGATTATTCCGGTCTGGATATTTTCTCTCTAAACACTCATCAATCGCTATAATCATATATCTATCCGGTCTTGAATGGAATGATTTTTCATTTTCAATGGTAATAATATAGTGAATGTTTTAAATAACGTGAAACACAACAAGTTGAATAAATGTCGTTCCAAAGCTATCCTGATTCAGAAATGCATTTAAATAAGAACTATTATTTGAAAAAGCCAATATCTGAAAAACTATTTTGTTTGGGTATAAGGAACCACATAATGAAATTAAAGATAATAGGATTTTATACTCATGTTCACTATTTTTTCGGTTCGATGAACGTGGATTTTTGAAATTTCTTCCTGATTTTTGCTGGCATGCGTGGCTAGATTCTTCAGAGGTTTTCTAGCGATAATGTAAGGTGTGTCAGGTAGTTCCTAGATTTGATAACATTCTTCGACTGTTTCATACCTGCTGTCATGCTGTTTGCTATTCTTGAACTTCTCAGAATGGATTTTCGTATTTGATTGAAGTTCATCACGCTAACCCGATAAGGTTTGATAAGTTATTTTATGTTTTTAAAAACGTGAATGAACATCATTGTTTAGTTAGAATATTTTTATTTAGTTTTCGGTTTTACTAGTAGAAAGATGTACCACGTCAACAAATTATAAAAGAGTCAATTCTCGTCCATTGGAAAAAAAAATAAAGTGATTTGTATTTACGGCGCGATGCGTAACTTTCACGAGACCGAAAGGAGATTCAATGAACGTTTTTTGAAATCGTCCTATCTGTAGAAAATATTTTATCCAAATTCACAACTACCGGTAATGTACATAACAAAAATTCCACTGGTCATCCGTCCATCCCGAAAGAATAGCAAGTGCAAAAATTGGTGAGATGGTAGTGAATCCTGAACAGTCTACTTATTCCGTTGAAAATATTTGTGAGGTGTATCTTTCTACTGAGTGGAGACTTTTGAAGACGAATAGGTATCATTCATAAAAAATTAAAATGGTATACCAATTAACTGAAGATGACCCTGATCGAAGAACAGAATTCTGCGAAATCATGACGTAAACCATTGCAAGACATCCTACCCATCTCCACAATATTTGTTTTAGTGACGAATGTACATTTTTTTCAAACATCAATGACACCAACTCTCACGTTTTCCGGGAAACACATACCCAATATCCAGAAAAAATTAACGTTTGGGCAGGAATATTGGGAAATCATATTGTAGGACTTCTATTTATTGATCGAAATTCAACAGGGGAACTGTATTTGAATATGCTGGAAACTACTGTTGACCCTATCATCATTGAAATCGTCGAAGCGATTCCTACTGAATCCTATATGGATATTGTATTTCAAAAAGATGTAGAACCACCAGAGAAGTAATAAAGTATTTGGGTACTACTTCTCCCGCTCGTTGGATTGGCCGTCGAGGTCCTACAGAATGGCCAACCCGCTCGCCAGATTTGACACCTCTGGACTTTTTTTATGGGGTTATTTGAAGCAAAAGGTGTACGAAACTGAACTTTCTTCAATATTGGAATAATAAATATTTGTAGAGATATTGACGTTACGGTGTTCGAAAATATTCGGCGTGAAAATTTTTTCTACCTATCATTATAGTCATGCTTTGGATTTCTTTCAGAGCTCTCATTATTTTCTAAAGGGTCGGTATTTTTTCGTTAAAAAAATAAGGCACTCTTCTTGTAATTGCTTCCTATTGTAGTTTTCATAAATTTTTTTCCGGAAGATAGTTTTGATGATTTCACAGCTTAATTTTTTTCCTCATTCTTAGATTTTTATATGTATTAATACATATTACATATTTTTATTATCTACCGAATACGTACAACTATGAAAAGTCTATTGAGTATTATTTTGTGAAATGATACAACATTAAACATTTGACATAAATACTTCACATTTCACTTTTTAACCAACTCAATTATATGTACGCCTATGGAACAGCAACTTGAAAATTATTTTATCACTCTACTGCTCAATAAAATAAACTATACCCAACCAGCAAAATTGTTTTATAGTTTCATGGTGATGAAACAGTTTTATTTTGTTGGTATTTTATAATTACTTCCAAAATGCTAATTGATTATAATGGACGAGCCGTGAACATAATACAGTTGTAAGCAATAGAATTGTTTTATAAATTTGTCATAGAAACGTTTATAAAATAAAATTAAAAATCTGTTATAAAATAGTCACAGAAACGTTTCTACTTCAATGATAATTTCCCAACTATTTTATAGTATGGTATATTTACTACAATTCCAAAACAATAAAATAACTGTTATAAAATCAAATTGCTTCCGCTAATATATATTTGCTGTCACCAAGAATAAAATGCAGCATTTAAGAAGTACCAGCTGACATTGATTTTAGAGGTCGAAACTGAACCTGCTTCAATATTGGATATATGGCAAAGAATAATAAATATTTGTAGAGATATTGACGTTGCTGTGTTCGAAAATGTTCGGCGTGAAATTTCGGATAGGCTGTTCGTATGTCAAGAAGTTCAAGGCAACCATTTCGAGCATCTTCTGAACTGACCTCACGCTATTTAGGTAGGTAGGCTCATATTATGTAGTCGAATTTCAATGTATTCAGGCACTTATTAAAAGTTCCGCTGTTTTGTAGTAGTTGAAGATATTGACATTATATTCTAGGGTTGTGAAGCATTTGCCAGGAGCTTCAAAAATATGTGTTACAAGACCCCTTTCCATTTAATTTTTCCCCAGATGGTGCCTAGTTGCAATCTTGAAAGTTTCATCTATCAATTTCGCTTCAAAATGAAGTATTCATGCATCAATTTCATTATCTCAAATTTCAATTAATTGAGTTGACCCGTTCAAAGAATAAAAGAAGGGGGGCATTTAAAAATGCACTCTTTAACTGCCATTACATTTGACTTTCAGGACAGACCAAAACTAGGATGTTCCCAAAAATTACGGGGTCATGGGGTGAAATGTAAATAATAAATGTTGTAACGGTTATCACACAAAGGTTAGTATCAGTAAAATACTTCGACATTGCACATACAGAATCTCTAGGTATCACGATTTGACGTGATGCACGTTCGAAGGTTATCACTATTAAATGATATAAATATCTTTTCCATAATTTTCGCCGAATTAGAATACTATTGAAAGCATTATTTCTGTCCAATGTGCAATGTACAAGCAACTCTTACATTCATTATTTACCTTAAACTGGTTGAGTTTTTATGTTTTGTTCATAATAATCTTTCAACCCCTGCGTTTTCGAAGCCTTTCTTTTTGAGCCTGGCGCGACTCCTAAATCCCCAAATTTTCCGAAGATATGTTAGAAGGTGTCAATTCTGTCACGTGGATAGATAGATAAATAGATAGATATATTTATTCGTGTATATAATAAAAACATGTCTACATTTGTCATTAAACACAAAACAAAACAAATTCTATA
>WOGP01007362.1:0-10483 GCA_015342065.1 Leptinotarsa undecemlineata
AACACGAGCTTCCCCAATTTATGGAAGATGTTCCCATTGGTCTCCGAAATCACTCTTGGTTTATGCACGATGGAGCTCCTGCGCATTTCAGTGTGATAGCAAGAAATTTTCAGACATAGCATATCCCCAACGATGGATAGGAAGAGGAGGCACTGAGTTGGAGTTTGGTTCAAACGAACCAAACTCGGTGAAGATTTTGATCCAATAACATGACCATAGTTCGTTAGTTTGTGGTTGTCGTCTTTCGCGATACAAGTTTAAATACATTTCCGATGTCCTAACAGTGTTTCTATCGTATTTGCAATTAATTTGTATCATATTCTTTTTTCTTCATTTGGGAAAGCCATTTGTCAATGATTTGTATAATAATAAAATGTCATTGAGTATAACAAATTGAATGTTAAATTTAGAAACATCAAAGTCAAAGCCTATTATAATATAAATGCATTTTTCTCAATATCTCCAATTTTTCGAAAAAGAATGATAACTTATGATACATCATTGAAAAGGTAAAATCTAGTTCTATTCAAAACAGAAAGAATTTAATGTAGCGCCCATAAGAAAAAATAAAGTTGATGGTGGCTGAAAGACGAAACGTCGGATAGTTAATCTGAAAACACCATCAAAATGGTGTTACATATAACAGGGAAAAAGTGGCAATGTGGAAGTGCCATTTATTTTCGAATTCTTCGAAAAATAAAGCCAGAAAAAAATAAAAACCATTTTCCGAAATTTCTGTTTTTCCGGATATTTCCAGATATACTCGGAATTTCATAACTTTCTCAACGGCATTAATTAGTCAGATAAACGCACAACTTTGCCCCAATTCAACCATCTTTGTATCTTCCATAGTTTCCGAGATGCCTATGGTGAGAATCGTATTTGAAACACCCTCTATACACCATCGTTGAAATGGCGCGTCGTCCTGATTATATCGGGGCTTCAAGAGATAGGGCCTGACCAGCGCACACTACGATGAAAAAAAAATTATAATCAACTTTATTCGTCATAAGATATACAGAATATCTTATTTGTATTAACATTAATTGAAGGAAACCTTATGACGAAAGGACGAAGTGTCATCTGTAGGTGTTTTTCAACCCTCTACCCAGAATAGCAATACAATTCTCAGATTTATGAAAATGTACAACAATCTCAAATATTCAATGACAGCAAATAGTCAGTTTCGAAGTTTTTCAATATTTTGAAAAGTTATTCAGATGAGGAAGTTTTATAAATTCCAGTTAGAGCGAAAATGAAGATTAATGATTGCTCCGACATCACCACGTGGAAGCAATAAATTGAAAAATTTCAAATAAGTAGACTAGAAAGTGAATCCATAAAAAATATTCTATAAGTACATGAGTTTTTTAACAACTTTGGGCTGTTATATCCTTCGAAAGAACGTCTCTATTAAGTTTGATAAATGACTTGTATGTTTGAACTTCATTATAGTAAAAATATTTTTGCGGAACTAAATATTTCATTATATATAGTAAGACTGAATCATTTCCACCGACATGTAACAATTTGAAATATCAAACAAGCAACTCTTTGAAAGGAGTAATCAAAAGTAATTACCTGATTATATAGATTTGATATAGTAATATTTCACATATGTTTCATGGTGGATCTTTGGCTGTGAAATTTCAAAGTAAAATTATTGTTGATCCAGGAAGTTGGAAGTTGGTCCAGGAAGAATATATTTCATTTTTATAATTATAATTGTCTTCTAATGAATTGATTAAATAGACAATGAAATAGACAAATAAATTATGTTGCAGAATAATTTTACCTAGTTGAGTTCTCGATGCACTCTCCTACTTCACCACCAATAACCTATTTGAAATTTAATAAAAAATTGAAACCCTCTACTGCAAAAACACATCGCATTACCGCGAAATGAAGAAGTTTTATGTTGTGGTATTGTAATGTGTCCTGGATCAAGAGTTAAGATGGTGTATATCAGTTCTAAAAGATATGTTTTCGAAAAGATACGAGGGTTTTTTGTTTTGAAGAGTTTTTGAAAAAATGTTGCAGAGTGAAATGTTCGTTTGGATTCCATATTCAACCAACTCACATCCCCGAACATTCCGGCACTATTGGATACTAAAACTGTCACTCTTTCATGGTGAAACTGTATACATTTGATAGCAGTCAGTGCTTCTTCAGATATAATTAGACTTGAAATAATTTGATTGACAACTCACAGGGTCGGTGGTTCAGTTTCAGTGTGGGAACAGTATTTTCATTAGATGGACATGTATCTGCATCTTTTATCGTGTGGTGGTTGTCAGTGTTGCCACTCCAGATTTTTTTTGTGGGTTAGACAACAATCTTGAAGTGGGTTAGATTCGACAAAAACGGGCTAAATCCCATGATGGTAACAACGCACGTGTTATGGTGTATTCAGGATATTAATATTAATTAAGGATGAAATAGTACCAATCTACTCTTTTTGGTGGCTCGCTTTTGTTTCTCTGTTGTGAACCATGAATATGTCATTTCTTGCTGTCACCTGTCACAATATTCTAACCTTATATTTGTTTCGAATAAAAATTTGGATTATTTCCCTAATTCAGATTTGCAGTTTGTTTTTAAAACTTTGACTACACTTTCATATTCTTCTTTTGCCAAACAATCTTTTGTTAGCTTGGTAGCCATTGTTCTTGCATATCGCAGCTCTTTTGCTATTTGGGAGTCTGGAAAAATGTGTGAGCAAAGTTGAGGTAAATGATCCATGAATATAAATGGAAAATTATGTTCGTGAAGAAAAACCACTAGACTTGATTCTGCACTTTTAACCATCTAATGAAATTTTGTTCGTTCATTTGTTGGAAAAAACTCTCCACTCTAGGAGTGGAGTTTTTTTTCTAGTTTTTTCACATTTCTTAATATTTTCAATGTGCATTTTTGACTCTTCGTGTCTTCGCACACAATATAGTGAGCATTTCATAGCGCGATTGCAGGGTTCACACATTGGTATTCCATTGTGGGTTACAATTAACCACGGGAATTTTTGTTTCCACTCTTCTCTGAATTTCTGTTTGTAGACTTTTTGTTTTTTTCTTTGAGGTCCAGACTCTTCCTCTCTACTGGTTAGGTTAGGTTAGGTAGGTGAGTGGTTCTATTCAACCCTCCACCGCAAACCGCATGGGTTTATTGTGGTCCACACTTATTCATACTCGGCAAAACAAACCCAGCTACTCAACTAAGCCGATTAGTTTATATGGTGAGTGGTCTCTCAGGTCAAATGATAAGAGTACGGCTCTACCGAACTCCAAAGACCTGATTCGGTGCCCAGCGGGGCAGGCACAAAGTACATGCTCTGTTAATGAGGTAGTCGGATAGTCAAGTTGCAAGATTCCGACCTTGTTACCCACGACAACCTTCCCATATGAGGGTTTTTGCACGTCAGCACCTCACGATGCCTTAGATTCAGTCGTGCAGGGCTTCTTCGCCTCTGGTTTTGGTGAAACCTCACTTGAGCGCAAACGTTTGCCAATCTGCTCATGGGGGATTAGTTCCCTCACCTGAGACAGATTCTTCGTACGCCGCAGCTCTCGCCCCTGAACTAAATTCACAGGGAGGTCAGTTGGAGTCGTAAACTCGACATCCATCTCCTCTGTAGAGTAGCTCCTGAACTAAATTCACAGTGAGGTCCGTTGGAGTCGTAAACTCGACATCCATCTCCTCTGCAGACTCGCTCCCAAACTAAATTTACAGGGAGGTCTGTTGGAGTCAGAGGAAGACTCTCTACTGGTATCTGAATCTTCAATTTCTTCTATTCCTATGGAGTCGGAAATTGATGTAGATACATTGAAGTGTTCATTTTGATTCTGGTCGACAGAGTTGGTAGCATCTTTGAAATCTTTGATTTTTGTTTTTATGGTGAACCTTTAAATACACAAAATATAAACCACAGTATACCACATACTACATATGATGATTATACGAACCTATTCATAGTACTAGTGGGCGAATCATATAAATAATATTAATTAAAGATTTTTGTTTCTTTATATGAAACGCACAGAGGCACAGAGACCACACACTAATTTTTAATTTGTTATTGTCAAAGAAAATTCAAATTATGACAACTGACATTTCCACCTACGTGGAGACATCATGTAAACACGGATCTGTTCGATGACAATAAATTTGACATTTTTAATCTATGAGTGCTTTATCAATCTCACCAAACTGAAATATTTTCAAAATTTAAAAAGTCGGGTTAGTTTTGTTGATGGGGGGTTAGAGGGCTAGATTAACGAGAAACGGGCTAAATCTAGCCCAAATGGGCTAGCAGTGGTAACACTGGTAGTTGTGGGTTGCTCTGTTAGTATTTATGTTATTATTTTTATGAATTGAATATACTATTTCCATATTGATAGTGTAGAGAAAAAAATCACCATATGTTTCAGAAATAGTGAAAAGCAGTAGTCCAAGTATCTTGGACTACTGTTTTGTGAAATGAAAGTACGCAAAACGATCATTATTTAAATCATGTCCACATGCCAATATTTTTATTACAGCTACAGAACAAATCAAGTAAGGAATCAAAACGATTATTTGGAAGAAGCAAGATGTAGATTCTGAAAATTAATTGAAATTATTTGATTCATCTGGTGGCCTGAAATTTGAGGTCGGCGGTAAATTGAAAGCTTTTACTGAAGGGGTAATCTGAACATCAAAATTAACACGGCAATAATTCTCCAAGTAAACTGGGCGCATCAAGTTGGGATGAATTTACATATGTATTTCGATCAATTACCTACCATCTCCAGATACCTACAGTGCCATATTTATCTGTGAGAATAGAGACTACCACATATTTGAATGCTTGACAAAACTTATATTGAAATATGCAATAGTATACATACGTTTTGGTATTTGTAAATCTTCTTCGGATTTTCCACAAGTATTTGAACACTTAAACTATAGACAAAATACTCGCACCTCACCATATGATGATATGATGAACAATATTCGCTTTTGTTCATTTATCATATGTTTTATTGATGTGAACAGGTTCTATTTGATGAACTATCAGTCATGAAGTTATCTAATATTATCATTATGAATTGGATTTATATTTGCTCATTAATTATTATTTATCTTCATTACTGCCGACATTTTATAAATATTCGATTTTATCTCTGCCTATCGAGATGGGAACAGGCCTAAACATTCAAGCTGTTCAAAAAACAGGACAATGATCCTAGCTGTAACCGGAACACTAATTCAGTGTCACTATGTTTCGGGTTTAAGGGCCGTCGATTTTTTCAATTTCTTCCTGACGTTTCGCTGGTGTCAGTGGCTAGCTTCTTCAGAGGTTCATACATCTTGAGTTATCTTTGGTTTGGTGCGTTTGGTGTGCTAATATCTGTAGCTGGATTCGGCAAATGGCGAATCCAGCTACAGCTATACATTATGGTGGAATCACTATTCAATGTATGTGCTAATTCAAGATGAATTGCTCTCACTGCTAGGCAGGTGAATATCACATCCCAGCGTTCCTCAATCTTCTACCAATTTTGATGGAGAAGGGACCGAAATAATCCATGCCAACATTCTCAAATGGTCTGAGCCCTCTCGTCAGTCTTACTTCAGGAAGTTGACCCATTAATGGCGGTTGTGGTTTACTTTTATTTATTTTACATTTGACACATCTTCCAAAAATCGATTTCACTGCGGATCTTCCATTAATAATCAAAAATTTCTGCCGGAGTTCATTCAGTACGGTTTCCACTCCAGTATGATTGAACTTTTCATGAATATGTTGAATGAGCAAGCTAGTGTACCGATGTTTTGAACTCAAGATTACTGGAATCCTCGTGGATTCTAGCATACAAGTTCCCAAATTAGTCCTTCCACCAAGAACTAAAAAACCATTTTTCATAGTAGGAAAGAGGCCAACCAAATTACTTCGTTTATAGATTGGTTTTCCAAATTCCAAGTTTTGAATATCTCTGGGAAAAGAAACTTTCAGAATTCATTGCGCAAATTTTCTCTGCTTATTCCAATTCGTTAGTTTACTGATATTCCAGTTTTCTTCAAGTTATTGACGAATCTTAAAAATCAAGCTGTTGCTCGAATGAATATTGGCCATTTCGAAAATATGTTTATGTCTAGAAAAATATTTTCGTACTTTTGTATGACTGAGCATCTATTTACAGATTTTATCTCTTTCATAAGATTTTCATCTTCATCTTTTGTCATTTTTGAATTTTCGGTCGGCCAAAAAACTTCAGGTTGTTTCACAAATGTGGGACCATATAGCCAATCATCACATATAATAGCTTCTTTGGATGATCTGGTAGCATAATCTGCTATATTTTGTCGGCTGAGTATCCATCGCCAATCTTCAATTCTGTTTCTCTCCTGAATTTCACCTATGCGAAGAGCGACAAATTATTTGAAAGATCTTCCATCTGCTCTTATCCATTCCAGAACACATTTAGAGTCAGTCCAAAAATACATTATATTGATTGTTATTTCCAGTTCTAATTTAATTGTTTCTGCCAGTCTACTTCCCATAACTATGGCTTGATATTCTAACCTCAGAATTGAAAGCTGCTTTAGAGGTGCAACTCTCGTTTTCGCAGCAATTATGGAAGTCTCTATTTTGTCCTCTTTCAATACTCGAAGATAACATACTGTGGCAAATGCCTCCTCGCTGCTATCACAAAAGGTGTAATTGTAACTGTAACATCTTGGTATCTTGAGCAAAACAATTTTTTCACAAATTCCCAGTTTGGCTTTCGATATAATAAATCTAAAACTCTCGCAATAAGTAAACTTGTGGATACTGTAAATTATGGTTTTGATAACAAGAAATTTGTTAGATGCCTGTTATGTGATCTGTCAAACGCCTTTGATTGTCTCTCATGATATCCTCTTATCAAAGCTAAATCTATATGAAATTGATGATAAACTATTAGGACTTATAACTTCCTACCTATCTGACAGAAAACAAATTACATACTTCAATAAACAATGTTCCAATTTATCATCGGTAGAATATGGAGTTCCTCAGGGCTCGGTACTGGGCCCGCTACTGTTCTTGATTTACATCAATGACTTACCTGCGGTGGTGCCAGACACTGAGGTGATCCTCTTTGCTGATGATACAACATTGATTGAAACAAATCTCTCCATAACTAATTTAAAGGAAAAAATCATAGAGGCACAGTTGAAGGTTGATGATTGGTTCAACTGTAACAGGCTTCGCTCAAATGATTCAAAATCTGACTATATTGTTTTCTCTTTTAGAAATCATGACGTGGAGTTGAAGTCAAATGTGAAATTTCTTGGAGTAATGCTTGACTCATCTTTAACATAGAAATCTCATGTTGAATATTTAGCGAAAAAACTATGCAGGGTAACTTATCTCCTTAAAAGTCTCAAATTACCAAAAATGTATTCATTTTCAATAGCAGTTCTTAAAAAGTTTTGTTTCATTTTCATTCAGTGACACCAACTAAAAATGTCAGTACATGTTGTTAATTACTGGTCTTCTCAATTACTGAATTAAATTCCTCTCACCTCGTGATTAAGACTTACAGAAGAACACGCAAAAGATCAGTCTGTAAAGATTTTTTTTCATTTCCTTGAAATATTTATTCTCAAGTGACCCCAATGAAACACAGTCCTATTAGTACAAAAAGTTCAAACCAGAATCCAATACTTCAGGGACATAAATCCCAGGATGACATTTCCATTTGGTCAGATAAGTCACCTCGCAAAAGAAAATCTCTCGGGCCGATAAGTAACATATCGTTCAAAGTTCGAGGGCCGAAGCGAAGTTTACGAACTGTGGTTAGATTTGATTATAAATTGCTCAAATTGGAGAAAACTTTTTTTTCGGAGTGTGTTCGATTGGCTTTCGATAAGATTCCCTGATTTTATCTTATAGCTGAATACAAATGGTCGGGCGCAGATAACGCTTGCTTATGGTTGGTATTATTGAGGTGCAATATCAATTTTTTATTCGGTTTATCTACTCCTCCATTTCATTGAATTAGTACAAAAACACAATAGTGGATAAAATGGAAATGAGTATATGTGTATATTTCAAGGAGAGAGTTATTGTTTAGGTGCCCCTTCAGCACCAATCTGGATAACATAACAAGATAAAGTACTCAATCCATTCATAAATGCAAAGAGTTGAATCTACTGTGTCATCGATCCCAGCCATAGAAATCTTGTTTAAATTGAAAGGGGACCTTTTTGGGAGAGATTGATTTATGAAAAAAAAGGTTTCCGCTTTTTATTTCCTCATTTTCATTTAAAAAATATAGAAATCTTTCAAAAAAAGAAAGAAAGCAGTTGATCATCTCTTCACAGAGATGTGTTGATCATGCAAAGATATTCTACTGAATGTATGGATTACACCTACCCTCATATATGCCTGTATTGTGATTTTCAATTGAAACAATGGTACATTCTGCCGACAAAATTCATATTTAATAAAGAAAATAATTTTTGCTGGAACGGAGGGATCAATAAAGTAAAAATGTAATATAACAGAAGATGGAAAGGGTGTGAACCATGGTATGAGATATCATACAAATCAAAAAAAAAAAAGATTTTAAAATATTATTATTTCAGGTGAATTTTTATTGGTATGTTTTCAAGGCCAGGAGATAGATGATTGTTGAACTTTAGTTTCAAATAAGAAAGGAATATTTAAAAATGTTTTTTTAAGGGTAATTGATTAGATCTAATTAAATTATATCAATTACTTGCTTTCCTAATCTATCCACCTATATCTATGAAATTCTTTATGAGGTTTCAATAAGTGAATGAACCATTCATATTCGGAACACCTTCAATATTAAGAAATAACGTTGAGAATCGTTTCATTTATAGCCCAATTTCAGTAGAGAATTCTGTGAGATGCCCAAAGATTAGCTAAAGAGTTATACGAGGTAATTTAATCAAAACTCATTAATACAGTTGATTTTATGATTTTTCTGCCTGCTCAAGCGTAAAATGAAAACTGTAACATATTACCTACTTGTATGCCTAATTTCTAATAAATGAATCTACCAGATAATGTTAAGTATAAATTCATCGACTAAATGAGTAAATTGAATTTTCGAAAGTACCGTGATTACACATAACTTTTCCTACCGGAAATAAACAGATTCAGTAAAATTAATCAGTTTAATTTTGTCGTTCATAAGATATTGATAGTTTTTAAATTTGTTCATTTCCGTATTCTCCAACATTTCAAGTTTTAAACCTTCCTTCTGTGAATGGATGAGCTTGAATTCATGGTTGAACTCATTTCTGTCTGTGAATAAATGAGTGGCATAAGTGGAATTCATTTTTCCATTCTGGAAACTGTTTCTGTGTTCCTTCGAACATTCTTCCAGTATGACCTATATAAAACATCGGACATGATCCATATGATAATTTATACACTTACGATTTTTCTGAAAGTGAACTTTTATTTATTTTTGTTATTCTTAATGTGCATGCCTGAGTTGCTGTTGGTTTTGAAAGCAATATTTACACCTTTTTTGTGCATAAAATTGGAAATATTTGTAGTGGGTTGGCCTGAGTAGGTTGAGGTTCTATAACGTTTATCCTCATCAATGTCATGAAAGTTATACAGCCAAGCTTTGAAGAAAGTTCACCCAATTCGGAGAGATTATACATATTGTTTTACAACTACTTGGATCAGTTTTGGGTTCATTGCTCTTTACTATTTACTCGTCAACCTATCTAAAATTATCATTTTCGGGTCAAAATTCAATAGGAGGAAAATTATCAATTCAGTTGAAAATCACATAAATGCAGATCTGTTTAAAATCTGTTTTTCCGTTAATCAGATACACCTAATGTTGTTGATGAAGACAGAAACCTTGGCGTCTTTTTTTATTCAAATTTAAGGTTTGAAAAACACACCAACAACTTCATTCAAGAAGCCTATGCCTCCCTCAAACTGATTAATGGTAATAGGCACTGCCGATCAATATAATTTAAAAAATATGTACTCAGTACTAGCACAATTGAACAATCTATAAACAAAAAATCAGAATATCCAGAATTCTTGTTTGAGAATAAAAAAGAAGAAACAGATAATATCTTACAAACTCAAGGAAGTTGGATGGCTGAATATGGAGAATTGGAGAAAACTACATGCTGCCTGCCTCTATCATAACATTCTTTTATATAGAGTCCCTTCGTACCTCAATAGGAAAGTGACGTTTCGAAACGATGTTCATAATATTAACATCGGGAGGATCTTTGAGCCCTCGCATTTTCATATCTCAGATATTAAAATGTTTTTTCAGTTACCAGGTAGCTGAAGTATACAATGCTATTTCTGAACTTTACAAAAATGCCAGTTTAAAATCAAATTGAAATTTTGCTGGACTTTGCAGGACTTGACTAGTAGCGTAGTAGTACACTTTGAATTTAAAATGGCCGCAGCTAGGATATGGCGGATTACATATTATCTTGTGATACT
>WOGP01007363.1:0-11811 GCA_015342065.1 Leptinotarsa undecemlineata
TTAGTATGTATATATTGCAATACATTTCTTCTACTTTTCTTTCGGATTAAGCGGACTTTCGGATTACCGAAGTTCGGATTATCGGGACTCCACTGTATTTCTGTTGTTTAAGGTTAACATACAATTTAAATTTATTGGAAAAAAGATATTATGAAATTTCAATTCAGAGTAAAGTTTATTTATACTGCGGATGTGGAGCGAACACTCCAACATGATGTGACTGAGATCGCCATAACTTTCACAAGAGCATAGAGGATTATCTGTTGATCCAATTTTGAGTTTGTAGACTGGGCAGATGGCGTGATTTGATCGTTAACAGTTTATGAATTTTTTGTAGCTCTCTTGTTCAAACCATCTATTTCTAATAATCTTTGGAAAGAGTTGTTTAAAGTTTTTGCCTGTCAGAGATTCACAGAATTTATTTTGCAAATTTCATTTAAATCTTTCCTGTAAATTCGATTCAAATCGATATGTGGAATAAAAGTGTGAATGGATTCTTCTCCTGTTTCAGTGGTTTGCTTTGCTAATCTATCTACTACCTCATTTCCTTTTATTCCGGAATGCCCTTTCATCCAAATTATAGATATTTTGTAAGATAATTAAATTATGGGCTCTGACGATTTCTATTTCCAATTCAGAAAACTGATTAAGATTTCGGAAATTTTTCACCCGATCCACGGCACTCTTGCCATCAGAGAAAATTATTGAGTGAATGCAGTTTTGTGTCAGAATATATTGAATTGCCAGAAGTTTAGCTTTCAATTCTGCAGTGTAGATGGATGCTTCATTGGGAAGTATATACATTTCAAAATACTTAGTGTTTGAATGTGATCCATCTGTGTAGATATAATCTGCATTTGACCATAGCCTCTTGATTATTCCTGAAAACTCTCCCTCACAACTTATATTATTTCTTTCCAAATAATGTACTTTAAACTCATGGGATATTATGTAGTAATCTTCCGTATAGTATGGAAGGTTATAGGTTTTGTAGATCGTTTTGTCATAAGTAGACGATCTGATGAAACTTTCTATCAACAAATTCGTTTTCTTTTTCTGCTAGTATCGATCTTTGACGGGAGATACCCAGACATATTTACAGACATATATTTTTTATTACTTCCAATTTCTTCAAGCGAGTATCTACAGAACTTCCATAAAATATACTTCCATAATCTGATATTGAACGTATGAATGCTCTTCAAAATATTAGGGCGATATTTGGACCTGCACCCCATTTTGTTACACAGAAGGCTCTAAGGATATTAATATCTACCTTTTTCTACTTTCTGTTGAATTTGAGTTATATGGTGTTTCAATGTCAGATTTATCTAGGATGATACCCAAGTATTTGACTGCCGGTCGAATTGGTAAGACTCGCAGTCCAGATTTTGTATGAGATGGAAGTTGTATTCTTTTTCTGGTGAATATGCAAATCTGTGACTTTTTTCCGAACTCATTAATCCGTATTTGTCCATCCACTTATTTACATTTTCCATTTCTCTCGCCAAGTTTTCATGTTACTTTTCTAAAGACAAATTTTGTGTGTATATGCAAATGCCATCTGTATATTGTATTATCTGAGAGTCTGTTTCAATACATTTTTCTAAGCCTCTTGTATATAATATATACAGAAGAGGACTCAAAATGCTTCCTTGGGGTATTCCCAAAGATGTTTTAAAGAGGAATAGAAATAGTTTCGCTAATTTTCAGATATATTTGTCTTTCTGTATACAACATAACCAGAAGCTTACATATATTTTTTGGGATTTTGGTTTCTACAAGATTTTCAAAAAATGAATTCAATTGAACATTATCATAGGCTGCTTGAATGCCTCGTCTAAATCCATATTGAGATGCAGGTAATATTGATGTTCGTTCTAAAAAATGTTCCAATCTGTTCTTTATATCCTTTCGAAAGTTTTCAATATACAAGAAGCAAGCGAGATGGGTCGACAAGAATTTTCATCATAATGAAAAGAGAAATGAAAAATTTTTATGTTTTATACCACTTTTAAAAAGTGGTATAAGTGGTATTTTTAAAAGTGGTATAAAACATAGAAATTTTTCATTTCTCTTTTCATTATGATCTCCTATCACGTAGTAACGGCTACATCTATCAATTTAATTTTCATCATTTTTACTTGTTCCTTATTTATGAATCGGCAGAACCAAGTAGTTTTTCCATTCATGAAGAATGGGCATTTCATCACACAATATTTGATTAAAATTTTTTTTGTGTGGTTTTGTCATGTGGAATAACATGGAGTATGAAATATTGTCCTTTATTATGAAATTTGTCTAACCATTCCTCTTCAGGATCTATTAGAGATACGTTACCCATTCTCCTATTCTTAAATCTGTTTACACGTTGCCAGATGTCTCTCATAGGTATTGTTCTATTGAGACCTTCACAATAACCTTGCCGGCTACTTCTTTTGCACTGTTTCAAAGTTCGTTTTGAAATTGCATCTGATTATATTTATATTATATGCTTACTGATTATATTTACAAGGTCTGATTCGTGAATATCAAAATTATTCGAAGTTTTCATTATGTTTATTAGATGGGTAACTAATTCTAAAATAATGTTAGTAAGATTAGGAATTTCCTCAATGTTTGAGCTGTTTTGATTTATGTTTCTCAAATATGCAAGTTTTTTGAGGATTTTCCCTTCTTCATTGTGTGTTGATATAGGTTGTATTATATTTGTGTGCTTCGTATTTAGGATCTGGACGGGCGTTTTGCAGGAGTTCCTTGTTCAAGTAATTTGTAAGATTTAAGCAAGAGAGGAGTTTGTCGAGCATTTTAAAATTAATTTGGAGTAAAATATTGTTCAATAACTGATCTTTGATGCGATGTATTATGTTGTGATGTGGAATTCTCCTGTTGGTTTGGGTTATTCAATATGCTAGCATATGATAATTTTGGAACTTTTCGACATGCGTCCTGGTAATTTATATTGAGGTTTGAAATTGCTTGTTTAATTTGTTTTTGCCTTTTGAATTCCGGACATATTGTCATATTTGTACTTAAGTGAGATCCACCGCAGTTGAAACATTTTGGATCGGGATTAGAATTTTGACAGTCTGAAGAACTGTGCTGTGGGCCACATTGAATGCAACGTGGTTTACTTTTACATTGTTTTTCTAAGTGCCCATATCGAAAATAGTTATAGCATAATAAAACCTTTTGAATGTAGGGTTCAACTTTAATTTTCACTATTAATTGAAGTATATTTTGGGAGTGCCTGACTTCTAAAAGTAATTATACACAATTTTGTAGCAACATATTCTGTTTTATCGTCTTTTGTAATTTTTTCAATAATTCGTCTAAATTTTTCGACTTGAAAATTGCAATGCATATCAAATGGTTTAATTTTGTTTTTAATATATTCTTCGAAAAAAACTGTATCTATTTCCTTAATAACCTCTTGCCGTACGACAATGAATCTGGGAATATATAATTCCAAATAATTATTTTTCAAATTTGGTGAGTTTTTTTGATCAATAAGATAATTTGCTGATTTGTAATCTTTCATTTTTATTCTGATTCTGTTTCTTATCTTATTATCCAATTCAGGAAAATTTGAAAGAATTATATCGCCTACCTTCACCACATTGAGTCTTCCAGGAAAATAATCGCTATTATTTTCCACATAAATTTAATTTGGTCCTGTATCCGACATACTGTACCTATCAATCGATTGTTTTGGTATGTTTTCATTGCCTATTTGTTGTTGGTTTTCGTCGAGAGGTTCAAATTCACTCTTTATCTTCCCCTTTAAATTAACAGTTGAATGTGGCGTTCACCGAAACGGGGCGTGGTAAAATTTGACGTCACATCAGCCGCTAGTGCTGGCGGATAAGCGAAATACATACGTGTACTGAAGCCGTAGAGAACAAGTTGTGTGTTGTTTACTGCAGTGTATCAACTGCGTGGATATGTAACACGTTGTGTTTTCAAACCAGTCAGCAAATGAAAGAAAATTCGACGATGGCAGCAATTCATAATCTCTAACTACAGGCCCGATTGCCACCGCTCGAAGCTCATTGCTTGGTATGACGTCAGGATGTACCGCGGCGATACCACATTTTCAATTGCTCTTGCTCAGTTGTTAATTGACATAAAAACCGGAAAATTTTGTGGGATACTTGGGATATGATTTACTTTTATAATATATAATTTTCAACAAAAATTAAATTAGCCTGAATGAGCCCATTATATGTATGATATGTGTTAATCACCAACAAATGTTGACAATGGTGATCTTTATTTTTTTATTGTGTCAATATTAATAAACCAAAGTTATGAAAGTTGATACAATTGATAATTAAGAAAGTAAAGTTTATAATAAGAACAGAGCAATAAATAGTTGATTAATAGATGTGTTTTTTTTTCATTCTCGCTTAGGTGAGCCCCATTACCTACATCTCCCCTACATATAAATCAAAAGATTATAAAAATATAATTTACATATATCCATTTTTTACTCATTTTGAAAAGATGTTCACTTGAAAACTCATATTTTTTGTTATAAATTATTTTTAGAAAGTATTTTTGAATAACCTCAAGTTTAGTCAAGTAGGTTTGTTTAAACGTGATTGACAATATTTCATGATGAATTTCATTAGTTTGAACTTCCATTGTCTGATATTATATAAAATGATTTGAAATCCCCGAAAGAACTAATAAAAAAAAGAATTAAAAAAGAATAGCTGAGAATAACAATTATATTAAGCAAAAAAACCTGAAATGAAATAAAATACAAGTAAAAATAGAACAATTGAACAAAAATTAAAAATTAAGAGATTCCAAGCCAAGTTACTTCACGACGTTTCGATTGTTAGTATCCTCAATCGTCTTCGGGTGATGACTGGACTAATTTCTCCGAGATATGACTATTTATGGCTCATTCGAATTTTTTCACTCAACTCTGCTTTCCTTTTTCCGCTTCACGTATCTAGCGTATCTCTACGCTAGCTTGGCTGAATACAGTGTTGGACAATTTCCTCCTAAACCAAAGTTCCTCCTTGTGCATGATCTCAGCTTGAGACCACTCGATGTTATGTTGATGGGTCCAAACATGCTCAGTTATTCCTGATTTGCTGGTTCCCCCTCGCTGAGTGTGTTTCTTAGATTCACTGATATAGGATTTTTCGTACTCACAGGGTATCCGTTGAATGCAATTCTTGGAATCGCCTGTTTTTCGTGAGGCTGCAAGGATAGTGTTTCCAGATCTGAAGCAGGTTCTAATGTTGTACTTGGACCCAATTCTTATCCTTTCCGATAATCCTCTGATGTAGGGAAGTGCAAGGACTGGTTGTGACGGCTTCTCTTCCTTGTGAAGCTCTTGTTGTCTTTTATCCAAAGTTGGTTCCACCATCGCTTTGGAGTAGCCATTCCGTTGAGGATCGTTTTTGATGATATCTAGTTACTTCTCGAGACCTACCTTCGTATTACAGAGCCTGAAAACCTGGTCTAATAGAGTCTTGATGATTCCTCTTTTAGTCGATTGATGGTGGTTGGATTTGTGGTTCAAATACTGTCCCGTGTGAGTGGGATTTCGGTATACAGATGTTTCCCACGTAGGGTCGGTCCTCTTCACCAATACGTCTA
This sequence comes from Leptinotarsa undecemlineata, assembly GCA_015342065.1. NCBI lineage: Eukaryota > Metazoa > Arthropoda > Insecta > Coleoptera > Chrysomelidae > Leptinotarsa > Leptinotarsa undecemlineata. The sequence goes on from WOGP01007363.1 coordinate 5,620, forward strand.
AGAGTGGCAATTCGTTGTGGACTTTCTTCTCAATGTGAAAGTGATGAAAGGTCTTACTCTGTTGATGTGTTTCAGGAAGACGTCTATTTCAGTATTCCCATGGTTCCATATTATGAAGGTGTCGTCAACGTATCTCAACCAGGCACGAGGTTTCTTATGGGCTTCTTCAATGGCCAAATTTTCAAACTACTCCATATATATCTTGGATATGACTGGTGAAAGTGGCGATCTCATTGGCAGGGATTTCAAATCATTTTATATAATATTAGACAATGGAAGTCCGAACTAATTAAAATCATTATAGGTAGATACTTTAAATTCGCAGATGATACTGTTCTTGTATATAAGGGTAAAGACTTGAAACAACTCATAATACTAGTAAATACCGACCTTGAAAGTTATCACAGATGACTTGCAAAAAATAAACTTCAGATCAATGTAAAGTAAACTACTTTTATAATCTTCTCTCAGAAAAACATGAAACTACAGGACATCAAAGTGGAGATAGTAGGCAAAGAAATAAGGAGATTCCATAATACCAAATATCTGGGACTAATAGTTGATGAAAACCTATGCTGGAATAACTATATTACCCATGTAGAAAAAAAAAATAATTCCAATAGTTAGTTCCCTGTATCGTTGTAGAACCTATTTACGCCCATCTTCATCCATCAAATATACAGTGCATATTTCTTATCAATATTTAACTGTTTAATTTCTATATGGGATACATGTGGATAGGCATTATTGACGTATTCAAAAAACACTCGCAATAAAGTGTTTTTTGCATACGTTAGTTATGGATTTTCATCATGTATCAACCAATTCCATCATGGACATTATTCAATAAAATAAAAACACTTCAAAACAAAGTCGTAGCTACAGAACCTCAACTGATACTTTAAACAGTGTAACCAAGATATTGCCTAAGCAGGATATTTTTGAAATTGAACAAGGTAAATTTGCATACAAGGTTATACATGAATAAGTTCAATGTAATACAAACTTCACATTCGTTAATCAGCTCCACGAATACAATACTCGTGACCATAATAATGTCTTTTTAGGACCTGTACGTACCAATATTGACTTAAATAATCCTATTACATTATGCATGAAAACTTTTAATACTCTTCCCAAGGAAATAACAAATCCCTAATATCAGTATCTTTAAGAATAAAATAAAAGTTTTTAAACTAGCATATTGAACGAAGGAATAGCTTAAATATTTTCATTTCTCTGTATGAATTACTATTAGATTTTTATTTTATTTACGTTTGTATTATGGATTCGCAAGTGAATCTTGATAGTATTATTTTGTTTGACTGTATAAAGTATTATTATATTGTTTTTAGCTAGTTTTCCTAGACCAGCATGTTGGTGCTGCTTTGGATAACTTTTTTTTGAAAGTACTGCTATTTGAAATACTATTTGAAATGTTTATTGTAATCATGATTGAATTATATAATGTTAAAAAAAAGACCTGAAAAAAGCATTTGATACTGTGGACCATAAAATTCAAGCCCTTATTGAAACCTTTATCACACACATTGAATGTCAGAGATGCTTTTGACAATGTTTATTCGGTGAAATATGATACGAACTGTAATGAATTTTTTTTGTTATGGGATTCGGTGTGTTGAATATTTTATTGGTTAGCTGTACCTGGCTGAAAATCAATATTTGAATCGGTAAACTCAAAATGCACAGAGGATACAATTCATGTATATCCATTGATAGCTTGGTATGGTACGCGAAAAATGAACGAAGGTGGCTGCCAAATATTTAAATACTAGAGGTGCCTGTACAATAGGCAACCAACATTTATTTGATTATTACACAAAACCAATACTGTTCCAAAGAGTCTTTGTTTAATTGGTGTTATTTTTTTTAGATGATTGGAGTTGGCACAAAATATACTCATTTATCTGAATGGAAAATGAGATTCGGCAGTATGTTAGGATTCGACTCGCAATCGTGGGGATATTCATATCGTGGTAGAATACAACATGATAATTTACTGAGAGAATATGGACTAAGATATGGTCAAGGAACCTTGATTGGTGTACATTTGAATATGTATAAAGGAACTTTGGAATATCACATCAATAGGAAACCTGCTGGTAAGTCTTTTTACATATTGTTATAAATTATCCCCTGACAGAAAAATCACGCCGCCGGCCACAACTGGTCTTCGTCGATCGACTGACTTGGCCAAGGTTGCGCTCAACTCTCGGTTGTTCTAAGTGTTTCATTGCTTCGAAAATATTCCTATCGGCTTCCGAAGATTTCCATTGGGATATATAAGCACTGCCAATAGGCAGAGGAGGCAAGAATAGTTGAAAGTGCGGTACGAAGTGAGCCAATAAGGCGATGGAGATTTGAGTATTTGAGTAAAAGTTGTGTTGTATTGTCAGTATAGTAGTGAAATAAAGTTGAGTTTAATTGTACAGTGTGGTCAAATATTGTCGAACCCACGAGAGGTCAGTAATGAGAGCTGACATTTTCAACAGAAGCAGTGTACCCGTTTTGCAAACAGCCACTGGAGATTGACTGACGGTTCATGGATAAGCTGAAGTGAGACTTTGACTTGGAAATTGTGAAATAGAAACTAAGGTATTAGTGGCCAACAACGTCGACGAATTCATTTTGGGACTGTTATCATATCCCCTTATGGATTCATTTTAGATATAAAAAACTGTTGATTCTGCTCCAGAATCTCTCGCTACCCCAAGAGAATCATTTGAGCAAAGATTGCTGGACATGGTGGCTTGGGCACAGCATTGATAGAGCCATCCAACGGCTTTGAAGTAGGCATTTTCGTGGCTACATCTTTCGTAAATGGTAACAACCAGACCATTCCAGTAAGAATAATCAATCTTAGTAATAACAGGATGACTTAAGAAGGACAAGTAATAGGTACCAACGAGCCGACCGTGAAAATTGCTCGAATCGAGGAAGAAGTCCCTCTGCAGCGTGCTCAACCACCCGCGAAGGAACTCATCGACTCTTTCAGGAAGACGTGGAGCCATCTGTCTGAAGAACTATGCAAAGCCACGCGATTTGTAAAAGGAAAAGAACAATATGTTTGTGAAGTGCAAAATCATTGACCTCATGGATTTAATTCAACATCGGATCGCCAACCATGAAAACGACTTCCCTTCACAAAGCAGGACGAAGTTTCATCCATCGTTGAGGTCATGTTGGAGAAAGGAATAATCAAAGAATGGAGCAGCCCCTGGATGGATCGACGAGATTCTGCGTGAATTACAGAAGGCTCAATGATGTCACCAGAGAGAACAGTTACCCTCTCCCCAAAATAGATGACACCATGAACATATTGGTTGAATGCAAATGGTTTCAACATTAGATAAAAACAGATCCAGATAAAATCAAAACAGTGCAAGAATGACCAACACCAAAGAGCAAGCACGACGTGAGAAGTTTCCTTTGCATCCACTGGAAGTTTTCAGTGAGTGCCTTTTCTAGAGAATCGCAGGACCACTTTCTGCGACCACATCCGGTAACAAGTACTTGAAGGTGTGATGAACGTAATTACCAGGCAAGAATTACCCCAGGAGTTACGCTCGGATCAGGGACGCAACTTTGAGTCGGATGTATGGAAGGAAATGATCACTTTGTTGGGAATGAAGAAGACAAGAACAACCGGACTTCAGCCAGAGTCTGATGGAATGGTCGAGAGGCATAATCGTACCGTAAATAACTACCTCTCGATGTTTGTATCCAAAGAGACTGGCATACCGTTGGCATACCGGAAATCCTAATATGACGCGACAGGTTACACACCATCTATACTGTTAACCGTTCGAGATATGAATCTCAAGAGTTACTCCTTTTAGAGTATGTGAATGACCTGAGGGATAGATAGACTAGGAATTGTCCACAAATTTGACAGATATAGTTTCCAGCGACAGAAAGAAGATAAGATTTGATGAAAAGTCGATGCAGGTGAGGTTTAAGGAGGGCGATGCAGTGTGGCCCTACCAACACCAAAGGAGGAAAGGAAAGGTACCAAATTGCTGAGACCATGGCAAGGACCTTAATTGATAATCAAAAAGATTAACTATGTAGTGTACATAATCCATGTTCCTACTTGGAATATTGTTTGAGGTGAACAACCTTACGGAAGTGGGTAGTGTTGTAAATTATCTCCTGAAACAAAAATAAAACCAGCCGCCACTGGTCTACGTCGATCGATTGTGACTTGGCCAAGGTCGCGCTCAATCCTACTTGTGGCTCTTGATCGTTCTAGGTGTCGCGTCGCTTCGAGAATATTCGTATCTACTTCGGAGAATTTCCAATGGGATATATAAGCACTAACAACAGGCAGTGAAGGCTAGTTGAAAGTGCGGTAGAAGTGTGCTAATAAAGCGATATACATTTGAGTATTATCCTGAGGATCAGGTAAAGCTTTTGTGTTGTATTTACAGTATAGTAGTGAAATAAAGTTGAGTTTAATTCTACAGTGGGACAATTATTCTCGAACCCACAAGAAAAAAGTAACAATATATTTTTTCCTACAAATTCAAATGATATTATCATTAACAATGTGATATAAGTTTCCAGTACATTGAGTTGAATTAAAGAGTAAGTAATTCTCTTAAAAAGTCAAAAGAGATTAAACTCCACTCTAATCAAGATTTAAAATTTTTGGTTCAACATTGTGAGAGCTGTTATGATGAAGTAGTGATATTTCTGACCATCATCATAACATGAAGCAATGAACTGACACCCTTTTCCCATGGTGTAAAATTTCCATATCTAAAACATGTGAGAAGAATCTTCTATATAACTATGTTGCAATATCTTGAGCCACTATCACTACAGTTTCTGCAAGCAAGGATCAGCAGGACACCTTTTCCAAATTTTGAACTTCAGTTGTCATGAAAGATAAACGAGTTTGTGATTTGTTTAATAGTTTTTGTTTATGTACATGTTCTTAAATACCTTTATCAACACTGATGTTTCTTAGGAATCCATAGTTTCTTTGATTATTTTCTTATTAAACAGCAACAAATCATTGAAAAAGAAATCTGGTATCTCAACACAAATTTCCCTCTCAAGTTTTAAGGAAGACCATAAAAATATTAGCTTCGGATGAGTAAGCATGTAATATATACAGCTCTTCAGAAACAGAAAGGTGTACTCTCATCAACAGTAAAATTTTGTCAGTTGTGGCTTCAGGGGCTCAATATATTTCTGCTTCTCACAGGTTCATTAGTTTTTTAGGAGAACTGTTTATCTACAGCCCCGAATATGATTATATATAATGCATTCCATTTAAAACGAGCCACCCTGAATAACTTTTGGTACAATAATTTTCAGGAAAAATAAAAAACACGTCAAAAATGTTAATTAGGGGGACACATTTTGAAAAGTTCATATTTGGTGTTACTTCCCCTATCGCACCCCTAGAACATGTCACCAATTTTTTTAATGGATCACCCTATATTGTTTTGCATTATGAGATGCTCCATGATGAGCAGATTTCAACAAAGTATAAAACATATGGCCTGAAGCTTATGGTTCGGGAGCTACAAATTATTTGAGTTAAAAATGAGCCATCCTGAATAATATTTGGAATAATGATTTTCAGGAAAAATAAAAAAACATCTCAACAATAGTATACAGGGGGACACATTTTGACATATTAGTTCTAGATACAAATATGGACGCAATAAATCAGGAAAAGAGTTTTTTTATTAATTCTTGAATAAAAATCTGATGACGACAATGAGACGAAAATATTTTCTATAGTAAATGTTCAAAAACGTTTCCACCAACTTCCATACATTGGAACAAACAAGCTTCCATTGCCGCCTTCACATGTTTGAGAATCTCGGGAGTTATTTCTCTGTAATGCCTCATGATATTCTCTCTCAAATCTTCTAATGTGGTTGATTCTATCTCATACACTTCAAATGACCCCATAGAAAGAAATATACAGGAGTGAGATTCGGAAACCTAAGTGGCAATTCTGTAGGACCTCTTTTGCCAACCCAGCGACCAGGAAAATGATCATCCAAAAATTGTCGCACCGGAGCTGCTGCGACCTGGAAATAATGAACGTTTACGACACGTCCAGGAAGTCCACACATACAGAGGTGGTACAGTAATGCTATGGGGCGGAATCATGATCGGCGGCAGAACCGATCTCGTTTTTCCAAATCG
>WOGP01007364.1:0-11810 GCA_015342065.1 Leptinotarsa undecemlineata
AATTCCATATTTAATATGGGGATCTATTAGAGCGAAATACGCTGTTCTTGAATGGGAGTAGCCTAGTTCTCTAGAAATCACTCTTAGTGCATAGCAACCTGAGGCAAGCTTCTTGCTTAAGTTTATTGTGTGAATTTTAAATTTCAGTTTATCATCGATGTTTAACCCTAGAAATTTATAATTATGTACCCTGTCTAAGATTTTGTCACCAAGGCAGATCTCTGGTAAGTTGCAGTGGAAAGTAAGTATGCTAGTTTTATTGATATTAAATGATAACTTATTGCAGTTATACCAATGGAAACATTCAAGTTTAATAACCTTCTTCAATCAGATACACAAACGGTAGAGAGAACTTAAGCTAAGTTGTGCAGTTTTATATGTGAAATATGTGAAAAGGAGGATTGTAAAACCAGTTACGATGAACGTATGATAAGGGATACATTAATCCTAGCCATAAATGACAAGCAGATCCAAGCAAGTCTGATAAGAGAGCCAGATATAACTACTGCATAAATTGTAAACTATTGTAAGTCAATAGCCTTGAGTAAACAACATTCGAAAATACTAAATCCAGAAAAAGAAGAAGTTCATGCTTTGAGGAAAGGTAGGAAAACCTTCCAGCCAGAGGGAAAAATGTATTCCAGATGCTTATATGATAGGCTGGAGATATCCGGCCTATGGAAATACATGTGCATCCTGTGAAGGAATAGGACATTTTGCCAACGCATGTTTCAGAAATGAAATGAAAAAGAAAACTGATGAAGATTTTGACCCCACACCTGACACCATGTTATATTCTTTAGGGAAACATATCAAGATTGTCGAGTGGAGTGGACTCTCAGTCCAAAAATGGCAATCTACTGTCAAACAACAGAACACAAAATACATGACACAACATGCAACATCATAAGAATAAGACGCCTTGTTGATACTAAACTGTTTCAAAATTCGTGGAGACTCAGAAGGAATTCCCTTGAAATTTTGAAATACTTTTCATTAATGCAGATGCCAACTTGATTGGTGAAAGGCGCGTCGATTAGAGTGTTGAAGTTCTGGTGTCAGTTGATTAGTTGAAAACTGGAATAACTACTTACTTGGTAAGTCCTTGTGAGCTGTAGGACTAGCACCTGCGATGTTAGAAACGTCTTTGACTAGCTTCCTCCTCATCTGCTGAAAATCCCTCAGATCATCTGATAACTGATTCTGTTCGACGATGTCTATCCTGTCTAAGTCACGCATTTGATCGGCCGTCGAACTCCCCAGGTTGGAGGGCGCCCCAGCCCCCTTTGGATAAGCAGGGCACTGAAACATTTTTACATCAACTTGAACTTGTGATGCACTGTTTGGAACCTTTGGTGTAGTAATGAATATTACTGGAGTTTTTTACCAACACCAAACCGTTATTTTAACACCTCGACACGTGTTTCGATTACCAAAGGATCATCTTCAAGAGAAAGATCAAACTAATCATACTTACAAAGCTATCCTTATTTATAATATATTTATAGATACATATTCACAATATTATTTTCATCAATTTCACAATATTGTCTTATCTTTGCTAACCCACTCAATACAAATTTTTCCAGCATATTTATACACGAGCCTCAACGGATAAATCATATGAAAGAAATACATTTGTAGTGAAAAATACATTGCTGTGTCTGAAATTCCATTAAATATCCGGAGATATCCGAAAAAAACAGAAATTTTGAAAATAAATTGCACTTTCACGTTGCCACTTTTTCCCTGCTATATAACAGTGTTTTCAGATTTGCTATTCGACGTTTCGTCTTCAGGCTACCATCATCCATTTTATTTTTTCTTATGAGCGCTACATTGAATTATATCTGTTTTGAATAGAACGAGATTTTATCTTTTCAATAATGTTTCATGAGTTATCAGTCTTTTCCGAAGAATTAGAGATATTGAAAAAAAATTCTTACCATAATAGGCTTTTACTTTGATGTTTCAAAATTTGACTTTCAATTTGTTACACTTTTGTTATTGTACAAGTCATTAAATTTTTGGCGAAAGAAAGCTTTCACGAATGAAGAAAAAAGAGATATGACGCCACTTTCCCTCAATGATGTGGTCATTCCATTTGGAACGGAGGTGAAATATCTTGGCATTGTCCTTGATAAAAGACTCACCTGGAACGCTCACTTGGAAAAAGTTTTACACAAAGCCAGACTAGACTGTCTCTATGGACATGTCGAAGGATTTGTGACAGAGCTTGGGGTTTAGGTCCCAAACAAATGCATTGGATTTTAGTGGTGATTGACAGACCATTGTTTACTTATGGTGCAATGGCCTGGTGGCCGAAGGCTCTACGAAAAACGGCCCAAGCGAAGCTCTCTGGCTTACAGAGACAGGCCTGTCTGGTTATCAGTGGGGGCCATAAGAACCTACGACATTGTCAGCGGTCATGAATATCCTTCTAGATCTACCTTGTGACTTGTGCACATTGCCAATTGCACAAATCAAATTAATGCAGAGTTCAACAGACTGTTGGTTGACACTGGAAGTCACAGCATTCTGGAAATGACCTCTGGTCTGCAATCCTGGCCATACTGGCTACAATAAACTCTTGCGGGTTGCGGTGGAGGGTCGAATAGACCCACTCACTTTAGACCCAACCTAACATAACCTCGTGTGACATTTTTGAGAGTTGGTCTAAGGATATTACTGGAGTTGGTCTATGAATTAGGATAAAAATGATGGAGAGAGTAGTTTTTATACTTGACTTTTTTTAAATGATTGGTGTTTTGGAAAGTATCTGTTTTTTCCAAAAACTGATTGCATCAAACTGATAAACAAAATTACTTCAGCTTGAAAATATATTTTTTCAGGATTTGCCATCGGAGCCATTTTTGTCAGAGAAGTGTTTCATCAAGACTCCAAACTTCAAGCCGAAGAAATGATCAACAACGTGAGGGATGCTTTCAAGAAAAACTTCCAGAATTTGAAATGGATGGACGAAGATACGAGACAAGTGGCTATAGCGAAAGCTGACGCTATATCGGACATGATTGGTAGGTTTTCACTAAAGAGAATCAACCGATAATGAGTTGAATGACATAAATTCCTTTCAGGTTATCCGGAGTTTGTTAAAAATATGAACGAATTGGACAAGAGATTCGCAAACTTATCTCTACGGAGCGATGAATACTTCGAGAATAACATCCAAATCAGCTCCTTCAACCTCAGGAAAAATTTGGAAAAAATCAACGAACCGGTTAACAAAACAACATGGAGTAAGTGAAAAACAACTCACAAGTTTCAATAGACTTGAAATCTAAGAGATAATGATTGGATAAAAACTTGATGAATATAAGAGTCACGAATACAAGATTAACAATAATTGAAATGACAATATTATACCTACATGAAAAAATACGAAACAAAAGGAATGATAGGGAGAAGAGAAAAAGTAGAATGAAAGAAGGAACATTTTTCAAACCAGGTTTGAAAAATGTTTATAGACAATATAACATTGAATTTAGATTTTTTTTGGTGAAATAGCAATCAAAATCTATAATGTAAGTAACATTACTCAATTAGCATTTATTCCACTTCTTCAGTAGTTCAGAAATAATTGATGAGGCCCGTCTATTTTTATTTTGAGGCGTCAATCAATCTTTCTGTCATATTTTAATGTCACCTCAACTCCGCCACCGGGGCGCACCACCCCTAAATCTCAAATGTAATTCGGAGCAAATTGTTTGAAAGGTCGTTGATTTCTCTTTTCAATGCTTACTGCTTTCTCAAATTCTATACAGTGAAAATAACACAGATGTGCTGTAATATCAGCGCACCTACAGTTTCCCCAACAAAGTAATTGCTGTAAATTTTGTCAACTCTCTGATAGGTATGGCGCCTTCAACTGTAAACGCCTACTACACCCCGACGAAGAACCAGATGGTGTTCCCCGCCGGTATACTCCAAAGCCCGTTCTACGACCCGTCGTTCCCCCCCAGTTTGAATTACGGTGGGATGGGAGTTGTGATGGGACACGAGTTGACTCACGGATTCGACGACCAGGGCAGGCAGTTCGATAAGTTCGGCAATTTGAACCACTGGTGGAAGAACAAGACCATCGAGAAGTTCAAGCAGAGGACCAAATGCGTTGTAGACCAATACAGTGAGTAAATTGTTACTATTTCAAGTCACATGAGCAATATGATACAAACAGAAATTTCTGTACCATTATCAATGGACTGAATGAGAATACAATGTGTTCAAGTCCCTCAGGTCTTGAATCAATTTAATCTTATAGTTTCAATACGAAAAAAATCGACAGAAATAGGGTAAAGCATGTGGTAGTAATGATAATCTCATAACGCTGGTAGGTGAGCTGATTAAACTTGCTGGCGATTATTATTCAATGTTTATTATTCTCTTGTTAGATACCTACGTTGGGAAAATTGAATGTCTCAAGGTTTCATTTCGAAATATTTATTTTATTATGCATATACTGGGTGGCGATGATTTATATGTTTTTTTGAAAGTTTTGGTCGTTTTTATGAGTCTTTTTTTTGGTCCCTTGGGAGCTGTCTGGCTTGTACATTTAGTCTAAGTCTCCAGTAAACACTGCAGCCTCTTGGGCTTATTGCCCATCTTCTCATGACACCCATTCCATCAGTCTCGTTCCCTGTACTAGTTTGTACAGGTTCCGTGTTGGATGTTCGTTATATTCTTCTGGACGTAATTTCGTACGCCTGCCTCCTGTGATCCAGTGCCTCACATTCGCTTAAGATGTGTAGAGCTGTTTCTATTCCTTCGTTGCATGATCTGCAGCCGAGGTCTCCGTTGTACAGCCCCATTTTATTCAGGTGTCCTCTAAGCGGACAATGACCGGTTAGTAACCCTGTAATTATTCTGAGCCGGCCCCTACTATATTGAAGTAGTTCTTCCGTTCTTTTCTCGGACAGTCCTCTAATGAAGGTTCTACTGTGTTTGTTTCCAGGTAATTTTGTCCAGTACTCTGTGTGCTTCTTTTTGATCCATGTCGTAATCTGGTTTCGCATGAATGATCTTGGTACCCCCAGAGCTGGTTCAGGACCTATATCTGAAGTTGATGATCCGCGTCTAGCGTATTCATCAGCTTCATCATTACCTGTGGTTCCTGAATGGCCTGGCACTCAGTAGAAAGTTAATTTGTTGTTATTTGCAGGCATTCCCAGACCAGTTTTGATGTCACCTCTGAGTTTACTCCAAACGGCAATTTTGACAGCTACAACAGCATATAGTAATGAGCTGAAAAGAGGCAAAAAATTTAAATTTGTATAAAAAATCAATGTATGGAGTATGGTTTGAAAACGTCGAATCATTTTCAGCTAGTCTGAAGGACCTTTCATGTGCATGGATCGTTTTGAGGAATTTCAGCCACATTGTTCCATATATATACTATTACACTCGGGACACTCAAGCTTAAAAACTCCAAATTTCTCTATCTTGTTCACAATATCTTTGCCATGAAAAAGGAAATTAGATAGCATGCCATGTAGTCTGAATGCTACTTTCACATTGTTTTTTCTGAAAAAAAATCAGCAGTATGTTAGAGTTACAAATTTCTTGATGTCTGCTTGTTTGATCTAGGGGTATATTAATCTGTACGTAAATCTGAGGCTTTGTTTTCTGACTATTCTCAGTTAGAATCTTCAACACTTGATACTAGTAATATTTCAGACAAATACCAAATAAACGGCAAAAACATCAACGGAAACCAAACCCTGGGCGAGAACATAGCCGACAACGGAGGACTGAAAGCAGCCTTCCACGCGTACCTGGAGCTCATGAAGGACAAACCGGATCCCCAAGCTCTTCCCGGCATTCCCCTGAACCACAAACAACTTTTTTTCGTCGCTTTTGCGCAGGTAAGCACCCCCCGCATCACTCCGAGACATTCCTTCTAAAAAATCAATATGATTCAGGTCTGGTGTTCGACGGTGACCAAGGAGGCTACCAACCTGCAAATAGAAAAAGACTCGCATGCCCCCGCTCAATACAGGGTGATCGGGGCTCTGAGCAACCTCAAGGAATTCAGCCAGGAGTTCGGGTGCAAACCTGGATCGAAGATGAACCCCAAGGCGAAGTGTGAGGTTTGGTGAAGGAAAGATGTCATCACAGACAGTATCGATAGGCATTGTTGATCTGTTTGCGAGCAACGTTGGAGCTTTAATATTACTTCAATTGTATTCAGCAAGTCTTCTAACAGAAACCGGGTTGGTGAGAAAGGGGAATTTTTTTCGAGTCAGGGGATTGGAAAATTAGTGTTATGATGGGGGTTATATATGCAGGATGGTTAATAGAAATATAGTTAGTTCGATTCTAACGAAAATGAAAAAATGAATTTTAGACACGAATGAAACCACCAGAGAGCACATTTTGAATAATTGAATGAACAAAGAAAAAACAAACATTTAAAAAAAAACATTTATTTTCAACATACCTAATCTTTTTGCAGCTCTATACACTTTTCCCAGCGACGTTCAGTAAGTTTGCTTTTCAAAATAGCAATTAACAGCCGACATCACTTCTTCATCGTTGAAAAATCTTTGACCACTGAGCCATTTTTTCAAGTTTGGAACGGAAAATAATTCAAGGAGGCTAAATCTGGCGAATATGGTGCAAGAGGTAGCAATTCAAACATTAATTCGTTAATTTTGGTCGCAGCGATAATGGATTCGTGAGCTGGTGCATTGCTTTGGTGAAACAACATTGTTTTCTTAGCAACTGCGACCGTTTTTGCTTGATTTCTTCACTCAAACTTTGTAATAAGTTCGCATTGTTGATAGTTTTACCTTTTTTAAGATAATCAATGAAAATTATCCCAGGCGCATCCCAAAAAACCGATTCCATGAACTTGCCTGCAGATGAAACGGTTTTCGCCTCCTTTTGAGCCGGTTCTCCGTTTTGAGTCCACTGTTTTGATTGTTCTTTTGTCTCGGGTGTGAAGTGATGGATTAGGTTCCATCCATGGTTGTAAAACGACCCAAGAATTCTGCTTTGTTGCTGTGATACTTCCCTAAACACTCAATTGAAAATTTTTACAACACTGTTTTTGCTCGAGTGTGAGCAAACGCGGCACTTATCTTGCACACAGCTTTCTTATGCTCAAATTTTCAGATAATATGCGATATATTGCATTTTTTGAAATGCCTACTAAGTCTGTTTGAAACAACATTGAAGCAGGCTTGTCCATTGCTGTGGTCACAAGCTGAAGTGAATTGCAACCCTCATTTTCTGTACCCACAGCGTACACCACATCCAATCTTACAATTACAAAATAGTGTATCAAGTAATTCTGCAGCATTGCTGGTAATATTGTTGTTTTCTTGGGGTTCTAATTCATACCCTAACCATTTTTGAGCCTGGTTATAAATACGATTCATATGCTGATGGGCTGCTGCATTTGTCGGTGATAGATTGGACAACTAGACAGGTTTATGAAGCTTTGTTGATTTTACCAACTAAGTATTTCGAAGATGATGACCACAATTCTTGAACTTGTACATTCGTACAACCAACAATAAATTCAGGCAATAGAAAGTGGAACCTTGAAAAATGAACCAGTGTACACAACTACGGAACATCTGCTTCATGAACTAATTATACATGAAGGTCGTATTATGTAGGAATTCGCATCCTCAGGTATATACTTCTATTCATAGAAAAAATAGGTCTGAGCGCTGGGGGTTCCCCTTCCTCTATATAAAAAACGGTCGGGCGTATGAAAAAAAAATCAGAGAAAATTTGTCGCTAATTTTATGCAGATAATCGCAATAAAACGGATTTTTCTGGCCTTTAACCTTGAATAACTTCCGGCGCAGACCAGAGATTTCATGGGACTTCTAAGGCAACTTCTAGAACACTGAAATGACGGTTCATACGAATTTACAGCTCAATATCTCTTACTCCAAGGTTTACCATTTTTTTGTGCTTATGTGACGGAACTATGTATAGCTCCTATTCTCACCAAACCAGATGATTTTCATTTAGCTAAACCAAAGAGGTTTAGGATGATTCAAAACGACCAAAGTATAATTGATGCCCGATGTGCATATACAGGGTGTCCTAGAGTTCATTCGATTGTAGCTTTAAATTAACCTAAATATATGTAGCTTACTTTTGAGAAATTTTTGACGCTCCTCATATACGCGCAAGAGTCCTTTTATAAAGGATTCGCCAACACCCTGTACATGCCAGACGAACAGTTAGAAGTACTTATGTTATTCTTTGATTGTTGATAACTAAAAGTTTTACTGATTATTGATTTTTGACAGGTTTTTGCAGTTGTTTGGATCACAGGCGCAAACAAAAATTTCCTCGGCTGAGAAATTTTCAGTTTGTTCACCCTGTGTATTGGAACACTGCCTCATATCATCTCATTTATAGATATTTATATATCTGTTCAAGTATTGGAAAAACATTATTTGTGTACACTGTGTATATTTTTTACTGTGATAAAATAAACATATGTAAATATTTAGAGTAAGCGATGAGTTTTATTTCTGCACCGAAGATACAAATTCATTTTCGAAGTTATACTTCTTTTAGCGCGTTTGGGAAAAATGATGAAGGTAAATTTTTCCGATACCCGCGCACACCCACACGAAAAACCGACAACCTGAAGTTAGCTTCTCATTCTTCTTTAATTTAAATGGTCGTTGCTTCATAGTCAAGCGCATTTAGCCAGACTCCTACTGTACACAGGGAACAGAATCTTCCTGCTCGAAAGCAATGCCCACAATCTAAGTTTTCTGATTCACTTTTTCTTTCGTAACACCACTAAATTTTTTACGGGGGGGGGCAGTCCTCCCAGTATGACTTTCACGAATAACACGTTTATTATCGCACCGACGATCTCGTCGAATCCGTCGACATCCAGCCTGGTAAGTGGAGTTGGGGGCCGCCATTCCACTCAAAATGGCATTCACTTCAATATTTATTCGAATTTCACTTCAATTTAAAAAATACCTAACTTTTGGGCTCTACTCCGACCACGATATCTACGTGCCATCTTTGGCACGTTTCAGGGTATGTTAGAGCCGTAGCTCCTTACATGATGTCCTGAAATCCAAATAGAATGACGAGACAAGTATGTTGTCGTCAGCAAAGCAATATATTGGATTCTTGGTTTATCCCAAGTCGTTGATATATAATACAAAGAGGGTTAACGACAATATGGTTTCCTGGAGAACACCAAAGTCTATGGTAAAAGTATTCGAGAGATATCCATCGACGGCTACTTGCAGGAAAAGTCCCTTCAGGAAGCTGGAGAGTCATACACAAAAATGTTTGGCCAGCAAACCCTCATGCCACACACGGTCAAAGGACTCAGAAATATCAAGCGCAACCGCTCTTGACTCTCCATGTTTCTCGATTGCGTTATTCCAGATATGGGGGACATACGATAGAAGGTCGCCTGTTGATGTTTGTTTCCGAAAGCCATATTGATGATGATCCATGATTATCGATATCACAGTCAGCAGAGCGACTGGTCTATAGTTATTCCGAAAATTTTCTTGCATTTTTAGTTACCGCGTTCGGAACGGGAACAAGTCGAGCATCAACTCTGTCACTGTGACTGTTACCACTCGTTTTTAATAATGTCTACCACAGAAGTAGATGAAATGTCAGGCTTTTATCCGGCCAAAATACCCGGATAATAGTTTTCACAAAATTATCTCCGGCCGGGAAAATTTACAGTCTTTAACCAATTCAAATCTATCATTTTATGGAATATGAATAAAACTACGTTAAAAAGAAAATGTTCACTTGAATGTATTATTCTAAGCATCTTACTAACTGATAATAAACTAGAAATTGTGTTAAATTCAATAAGGTTTATTTAATAATGATTGTTGACATTTATTGAAAGTCAAATTCACAGAATCGAAGCTATATTATTTATCAAAAAAACATCACATGCAATTTTGACAGAATGATCAATAAAATAATAATTCGCCTGCACTACTCGTATAGGTATCGTTTTTCACATTTACCGAACCATACAATTTATGAATGAACTCAATAGAAAGGCATGAAAGGCAAAATTTGACATTGCACAATCGAAACAAACCATTTATCTTTCACAAAAATTTGCAGAAGAAAGTAAATCAGATGCACGTATATATTATATAACGAGGTATAATTAGTTCACGAAATACTTTTTATATGTAATCGAATCAAGCAAGTGGGTCTTATTATTTTGTCAACGGAGACAATGTAAGATCGAAATGATTTATTAACAAAACATAGTTTTGTTTAGCTAGACTATTACTATTGTTATGGAAAAGGCGAACACTTTTTTACCGTTATTTTTTTGAAATTCGATCTTGTCATCATTCTCAAGATGTATTACTTTACCAGAAGGGCGTTTTATTGTCTGTTATATGAATACGAAAGAGTAGATTTGAAAAAAAAAACAGAATTTTTCAATTGATTTTTTCTTTCATTTATGTCTGCATATACCGCAAATCTGTTTCATCTGAAAGTACAAGTCAAAGTTACCATTCACATCAACGAAATAGAAGAAGTAATGTGTTGTTATGGTAATGAGGCTCATCAATGACATTTTGAAAAGTGGAAAATTACCCTCAATTTTCAAGAAAGCAGTTTGTAAAACCTATACATGAAAAAGGGCCAAAAAACAAAGGTATAGCTTACATACCGATTTCACCTATACAACCTTCACAAAATGTATGAAAAGGCGATAAAAACGAGGCTAGATAAATTGATTGATGTAGCAGTTACTATGTGGTATTCACGTAGACTAACGTAGACTAACTAGTCAACGAAACTGTCAGTCATGTCAACGAAACTGCAGTAACGATAGTTACAAATAAAAGTAGTAAAAACACAGAAAGTTTCATTTCTCATTTTTACACGAGTCTAGATAATTACCTGAATAAATATAAAGTTATTTCAGACAATTTGGATTTTGAGGATTGTCGACCAACGGTACTATCTGGGAAAATTTATAAGTTACCTAGGTACCTACTAAATGAAAGTAAACCTAGTCTTTTTGTGTTCCTGGATTTAGCCAAAGCTTTCGATACGGTAGGTCATAAAAATATGTTGCATTTAGAGAATACAGCAACATGGCTTAGTTCTTGGCCCGTTACTTTTCTTATTGTATATTAACGGCATCTCTAAATTGAACATCTCTGCAAAAATTACGCTTTTTGCGGATGACACCACTGTACTGTGGCACAGCAAAACACCACAGCAACTGTTTGATAAAATAAAAAAAAAATATGTGCAAAATAAAACAATGGTGTGACTCAAACTTTCTAGCTCTGAACTTAAATAAAAAGCATAGTCACTTTCCGCTGCAGTCTTCCTGACATACCAATGTCAAATGAACTAATAACTAATAAATCACAAACGAAATTTCTTGGGTTCGAAATTGACAATAAATTGAAATTTGAATGTCACATAAAATCTTTGTTTAAAAAACTCGCATCAGGTTGTTACGCAGTTCGAATAATCTCCAATGACTTGGGAAGTTCCACGGCCAGAACTGCGTATTACATTCTGATTGAACCCCACATGAGATATGGAATCGCCTTCTGGGGTGTTCGTAGTACACAAAAATTGTCATAACTTACAAAGATCCCTGAATCATCGTGATTCGAGGCAAAGCTCTCTCTTCAGACTACCTATTCCCTCCCGCAATCTAATAAAGGATTCACTCATTTATAATGAGATTAAAATCTACAACCATCTTCCGACAGTTATACAGGACAGCGCATGCATAAAACGTTTCAGGAAATCGTCCAAAAAACTACTGCTTGGAATCT
>WOGP01007365.1:0-11809 GCA_015342065.1 Leptinotarsa undecemlineata
GTTCAAATATTGGAACGCAGGTCCATTCGCCATGAGCAGACTTAAGCGAACCAATCACCTTTAGCGTTGACGATGCTTGCTTTCCGATACTTTCCAATATCAATGACATAAATTGAGAATCGACCTTGACGGAGTACCCGAAAATTGGAAAAACAATAATTTAATGATATTACCACAAACAATTGATAAATATTTCCACAAATTGGAAAATATTAGTTTCTCGTTCGAAACAAGTGGGTGGAGTTTCTCCACTGGTCACTTAGCAGTTTACTAAAATAAATCTGCTGAACAGACGTATTAACTTAGACCTAGGAAACTGGTCAACAGATGGCTCTAATAGGGAAATCTTGTCCAATTCAACCCATTCAACCATAACTCAATTACATTTCTAATTTTGACAAATTATCCCGATAACGTTTTGAACAATTGATTTCCTGGAAAAATTCCCACAATAAATAAAACTGAGACTTTTCACGCCCTCTATCAACAACGGGAGTTACCCTCTTGAGATCTGGACATGACAGCTAATTGAAGATCACGACTGAGATCCAATCTGTAACGGAATTATATTCTCAGTCAACAGTCAACAAAGATGGAGACGGGAGTAAACAATCGAAAAAGCAATGGAATCGAACCACAACTGTTCAATCATCAGCTAACAGGTGAGTAACGTTCATAATGGTCTGCAACTAGAATGAGAAAATATTTCCTGAACCCTTGTCTTTCAGCCCAAACGAACGTACATTATAACTTTTCATTTTTTTCAGACGGTCCACTCTCGAGATGGAGAGAGAGCGAGCCCAAATGATTTTTGTCGGCTGATGGCTAAGCAGATTTGGAGATTAACTGACCGAAAGACTATATCCATCGATAATTTCATTAATTCAACCTCAAATCACCGTGCTTGTGACCTTTATCCAGTGCAGTGGAATATTGTCGTGACAGAACAATGGGGGATATCGTTTTATTAACAATTTGAATTACAGTATCTGCCATGTATATTTGTTGTGAATAAAAAATATTATGATAGAGTTGATGATATTCTCCATATTATATGATAAATAATTTAGGTGTCGATTTATCCCGTTACAAATTGACCATACTGAAGTGAAATATTAATGAGGTGTAACAAAACATGACCTATCACCCCAAGAGTGTTTTTTATAAACTTGATATCTATAATTTCAGCCCCAGATTTATTTTCAACTTTATTAACAATTAGAGTGAGATCTTTCAGTTCAAGTTGGGTAAAAAATTCGAAATTAGTCTCCACAACGATTTTACTTTGCCATTTTTCATGAGCGGTAATTGAATTAACAATATCTTCTAAGCTTCATTCAAAATATTTATTGAAAGTTTTTGCTATTTCAGTCACGTCTTTCAGGACGTTCACTTGTTCTATATTGTTTAAAACAATAGTATTTGTCTTCGTATCTACTAAAGATTTGATGGTTTTCCACATAAGTTGCTGATTGTTTGCACTCAAATCAATTTTGTTGTAATAATATTCTTGTTTTTTTATTTTGAGTAAATTAACTACATCATTTCTTAGTCTTTTGTACCTAACCCAATTTTTTCCGCACCTGTTATATCTATAAGATTGATATGCTTCATCTCTTTGTTTAGTTAGGTCTTTAACATCACTGTCGAACCAAGGGAGACTATTTTGGTGAAAAGCATATGTTTTGACAGGAGCAATTTTGTTGATAGTTTCTTCTGTTATACTAATGAAGTCATCATGGAAATTATCAATGTCTACACAATTGAGTAAATAATTATTTTCAATTAACTCAATACAGACTTTATTCATATTTTTTTGACCTAGATTACGGTAGCTTTTCAAGATTTTTGGCGAATTAGTTATTTTATTTAGTAGATTTATTGAGACCAAAGAATGATAAGTAAGCTTAGGCACATGGTGAACTATTGTTTGAAGCTCAAAGTTACTAATGACATAATCGAACTCTTCGTTCTCTTTTAATATTGTAATTCCAACCATTATCAGTTTTTTAATCACTGTATTCTTTGCCTTCTTCTCTCTTTTTTTTTGTTAATATTATATCTCCAAGTATCCTATCTAACGTCATGTCTTTTTCGCTTCTTCCTTTTATTACTGGAAATGGAACGTTCTTCTTCTATACCGCCTTCTTCCGTGTCATTTTGTTCTGTTACAGTACTAGTTATGTTATCATCTTCTTCAGTTGTACCACTATATTCACTTTCTTGGATGTAGTTAGGATCCTGCTGCCTTACAGCTTGTGTCTTAATCCCTTTCTTACCAGAATTATCTTTTCCAATAATTTCATTTTCTTTGGCGAAATTTGATGCGTCTGGTTCGAGTTCTGCTTCCAGATTATCAGGACATGATTGAGTCCATATGTTATTTTCATATTCTATGACTTTAGTATTATATTCGGTCCCATAGTTGTCTGCAAAAAAAGTTAATATAAAAACTGAAGAAAGAAAATAAAGATACCCTTAATAATCATCTCTGGGTCTAAAAAATACTGGCATATAGGTACAACGTTTTCTGGATTTTCCAGGTGAGTCACTTCCAAGGATTTATTATAATCCGACTCATTGCTATCTGCAAAGTTCAAAAACTTCAAAAAAGTACTTAGTAAATAAAAAAATGCAATATTACCATTATTTATTACTGGAAACAAGTATTCCAGACCACCATTTTCTAGGTCTAATGGTTCGCAAACATTGAAAATATCAGCATTATCAAGGTCATTAATAATTATGTTTGCGCAGGAACTCTCATTATTTTTAGTAGTATGTTGTCCACTTGAAAATATTATACCATCAGTCACCTCTGGGATATCAAAAATCAAAGGAACCTCACAGTTGTTGACAAATTTACCGGTATTTTGGGATCTACTTGTTGCATCATAAACCGGGTGCGAGAAGAAACAGGTGGAACTTTCACCTTACGTAATATAGACAGACACTTTCTAGACTAAATTCTAAGAAAACAATCACAGATAAAACTAATTTGACGAGTATTATCACGTACGATGTACATTCACCATTAAACTGGCGGACTTACGACTATTTCTTAACACATTCTGAGCAGGACGTACTTACGTCAAAATTTTGATACAGGTTTCTGCGCAGTGAATTTTATCCTGGACATCCGATATTTTCTGAATAGGTAGCTATGATTATAACCCATTTTCAAAAAATAAGGACTTACGACATGTTCCGATTAAGCCGCCGATATGTAGATTCTAATTAAGCATGAAAAATCACTGTTTTGTTACATTTACGAAGATTATTATCAACAAAATCTTATAGTGTCATTCGTCGTATGTTACAATGCTGCATTCAGAGAACCAAAATATTTTAAATTGAATTGAAAGTCCTATTGGTGCCATTGTGTGACACATGTCACCAGTCTCAATTCATAGAATTGAAATTATGCTGTATAAATTGAACAGTACAAAAATTCTCAAGACGACAGAGACAAGGACTGTGAAGTATAAATCAGTCCTAAACCTGTCATCAGGTGTTCATAATTCACCTATTCATCATCTGGTTTTTGGGGACCCACATTAGGGAGTTTATCGTGGTGTGGACGTATAAAAATTTAACGTGAACCAATATCTCTCATGCTTATAATATTCAGAATTGGAAATTTATTATCTCTTGAATGTTTGTAATGTATTTCCTGTTTCTGTTCAGTTCATAAACTACTTTCTTTATGACAGTTTGGGGAGCAGACGCATTTGAAAGGGTACGAACATTTGATGAAGAATGAAAATAAACGCCTTTCTCTGATTCCAGTTATTATATCTTCTCTCTCCAGTTGGTTTAGGATGTTTTTCCAATGAAAACTGTGACACATGGAAATTTCATTTTCAGGAATACTACGATATTAGAGGAACCTAAATTTCAAGTATCTGACTTTTACAACCTACTCAGTTAATGTTAAAAGTGTGAACCTGTATTTGATAATAAATCAATTGACATTAACATGAGGAAAGGAGAGGGAGTGTACAAACTTATTCACATAATCATTTGATGAAAGAATTTACCTGGGTTTATGTATCAGGTAATTACTACATGCATTGGTGCAGTTTTCACAGGAATGAAATAATTACTTTTGTATGAGAAACGTGAATTAGAACTGTTAATGAATCTGACGTTCCTATTTTATTTTTGATCAATCCATTCAACCCTCATACTTTAGTTGAATAGTTGTCGGTGTGATTGGCTTTACATCAGAATGAGTACAAAGAATAAAAAACACCTGAAATTGTGAGTGTTCAAATTTTTGGGAAGTCCTCTCGTTCATACTAGTAGTTTTTTCGGTTCATTCCATTCATTTGAAACTATTTGGGTATTTTCATTCCACCAATGAATCGTAGAACACTGATTGAAAAATATATGGTTATCATTTTCCATTTCTCTCAAAGAATGCCTACTTTTCTGATTGTCCCACGTTGTCATAAAAAAATAGAAAAAAAGCAAGAGAAAATATATCGATCTCTAACAACTTGAGTATTCACAGATGAAAATTCCACTTTCAGAAACACTGTGATATTGGAGGTACTTGAATTTTAAGTACCTTAATTTCACTTATTCAATTTATGTTGAAAGTGTGTACCCAAATTTGATAATGAATCAATACATATGGGAAAGTTTATCGTCATGGGGACGTATCAAAATTTCACGTGAATATCTCCCATGCTTGGAAATTCCCAGGATTCCATATTCTTATTTATGAAGGATTTTCCACCGTCTTTTGTCCAGTTGAAATAGTTTTGAACTCACGTCCCCTCACCACTGTAAGTTCAGACCCTAACAATTCAACTGCTCTGACTCCAGAGCACTTCTTGACTATGGAACCTCTCACTTCTGACGAAAATTTTAAATATATATCCATGAATAGGCTTACTCGCTGACAGCGTTTCCAAAGGGATTTCTTTCATATTGTCCCTTTTCCTTCTTGCCTCATTCTTATTAACTCGTTTGAGAATCTGCTGAATAATTCTGCTGACTAAGCCAAATTTTCTTGGATTGTCGATCACGAGTTAATTGAAGTCCTAAAAATAATTTCGCCTCACCAAGGTCGGTCATCTTAAATGATCTTATGAGTTGTAACTTGACCTGATTTTTCAATTTTTTATTGTTTAAAAAAATAAGCAGGTCATCCACCCACACAACCACTATTGTCATACATTTTCTTGTTATTTTGAAATAAACACAAGAGTCAAATTATGACTGAGTCAACCCAAAGTTCTGCAAAACTGCATCCAATTTTTGATTCAGTATTCGGCTCGCATGCTCGAATCCATATATGCTCTTTCGAAGTCGACATAATTTTGAAGTACCATCCTTAAAATCAGGTGGTTGGGACCTGTATATTTCTTCTTCCAATCTACTTGAAGGAATGGGGATACTGCATCTACCTGATCAATGTCCATATTGTGCTCTGCAATCAGATATATTAGATATCTGATGGAGCTACAACTGGCGAGAGTGTTTCTTCGTAATTCACTTCCCTCTATTAATTACGTAATCTATACATTCATAGAAAATAAGTTTGGAGTCAAAAATTACTCCTGAATCTTCAAAAGAATTAACTTTTGGAAGCAAGATATTATTTATGTGATATGAAAATGTGTGGATAATTTTGTTACGAGTGAATATAATGCAACTGAATTAGGAATATAGGTGATATTTGTTAAAACTGCATACACGTGACTGATAAATCAGGAAAGGAATCGTATTTCGTGTAAAAAAAATGTATATTTGTAAATTGCAAAGCGCTTTCGGCTGTTACGCCATAATCAGTGCGATACCTGCAAGTAAGAAATATTCAATGATATTTATTTTAATTTTAGATTGAACTTTAAATTATTTTAATATTGTAGAATTACTTACTCGTCAAGTATATACAAGAAGATCCTGCTGTCTTAAAGTACAACAGCTTCAGTACAAATCACTCTGAGTGGACATGAACATGAACATCACAAAAAGCAAATATTTGCACAAAATGTGAATATTTTTGTTTGAATATTTATAAAAATATTTTTAAAGAAAACTGTCTCCAACGTGCAGAGTACGAGGAGAAAAAGGAAGTGAAAATTGACATTGACATACAGTCTTTAACTATTACAGAACATATTTGGTTTGACAAATGATATGTTCAGTGACCACAGTACGTTAACTTTCCCAAAGTGAGCAAAGAAACATTCAACTGGGATTCTGAGAAATTTTGATTCTTAAAATTTTTTAAATGATCAAATTAATCGTCTATGTAAAGGAATATATGATCTATTTGATTGTACTTGCGTATTCAGGCAAAGGGGGTTGTGTAATTCTTTGTCTATTTGTAAATCTTCTAGAAAATCCAACCTATTGAAATTTTTTTAACTGACTTCTCTTAGAATAGGTGAATTACGATTGGGGCTGAAATTATGTTTATTAAATTTGACATGTTGACCAAAAGCTGATTTGTCTGGTTTATTCAGGTGTTCATTTATTCGAACTTTCAAAGGTCTACAAGTCATTTCAATGTAATTAAGTTTGTAGATTCCACTTTTTGACAACTTATTGATTTTATCTTTTGAGTTAACTAAATGTTTACTGAAATTATTTGAACTTTTGGAGGAAATTGTAGCACCTTTTAATTTATTGCTAATTAGACTAGAGACTTTCTGGGAAATGTTTTCATTTAAGAAAGGCAATGAAATATATTTAGAAGGTTCTTCAATAATGGGATAAGTGAGATTTTGTTCTCTTTTATTTTTGAACTTATGAATCAAATTCGTGATGATATTAGGGTTATAGTCATTGTTGTAAGCAATCTGTTTGAGGATATTTAACTCAATATTATAATTTATATGTGTAAGTGGGACATTAAGCAGTCTATGAATGTAGCAATAGAAGGCTGCCATTTTATATTGGTGAGGGTGATTAAAGAAATAAGGTATGATGGTCAGTTTGTGTGGGTTTCTTGTAGATACTATAATTCAATCTATCTGATTTACTTATGGTCAAGTCTAAGAAATTTAATTTGTTTTTCTGATTCAAGCTCAAGTGTAAAATTGATATTGGAGTGAATTGAGGTGATTTTGTTTAAAAGAGTGTTCGCTGTGTCAGAGTTGCCTTTTATGAAATCAAGGTAATCATCTACTAGCTGAACCAATGTAAGATTTCACTGTTATTGTAAATCATTATATGGTTAACTTCTAAGTGATTCATGAAAAAATCTGCTTAATATGGGGATAGGCAACTACCCATTGGAAAACCTTCAGGTTGTCTGTAGAATTTTTCATTGAAGACGAAGAAATCTTGTAAGAGACAAAAACTGAGCAAAGTTGAAATTTGTGTTATGATGTATTCATCCACAAGCTTTGATCTGAGTGAATCACTTACTAGAGGTACTGTTTCTGATTTGGGGACTGAAGTGAAAAAATTGCTAACGTCAAAGGAGATCATAAGACAATTTTCAAGTGGTAAATTGAAGTTATTTGATTTAGTTACTGAATCTAAAGTGTTACTTACCGAAAATCTTGGCTTGAAGTTAGTTAGTTCTTTGATAAGATTGTAAATGAAAGCTGCTATGGTTAAAACTGGAGTGTTAGTGAAACTTACTACTGGTCTGATGGGAATGTTGACTTTATGTATCTTAGAAAGTCCATATAAACGAGGTATGACTGGATTACTGTATGGAGCATTATATTCTTTGAAAAGGTCACTGTTCATTTTGATGTGTTATATTTGTGATATATTTTTGTTTTATTGATAAGACTATTAAAAGGATTTGAATTGAGGAGTTTGAAATTATGTTCAGAAAGAAATGTTTCAACTTTATTCATGTAGTCAAGTTTGTTTAGAATTACTAGACAATTCCCTTTGTCAGCTTTTGAAAATATAAGGTTATGGTTTTCAATTTTAACCTCAATTTCATGTAATACTGAGTCGAAATGTTTTTCTTCATCATTGGATTTTATTGATTTGCCTTTTTTAACTCCGTAAAGGAAATTTTGGACGTCGTTACGAATTATCTTTATGACATCGTTGTCCTTAGAAAGAAGTTCAATGGCAACATCTACTTCAATAGCAAATTCTAACAAATTTCTCTCAGAAATTTTGAAATTTAAAGCATGTTTCAGGCCAATAAGAGTACCATCTTTTCTTCATTGCAAACAATATCAGAAAGGTTCTTAACACTTTCATGAAATTCAAAATTTTGAAACTTACTGTTGTTGGTTTTGAGTTTAGTTAGTTTTTCCTTTTGTGAATTTGACTTTGTCAAACTTTGTTGGTTTACTAATACTAACTTCATCCTGAACGATATTTAACGTTCATGTTCATGTCCACTCAGAGTGGTTTTTACTAAAGTTGTACTTTAAGACAGCAGGATCTTCTTGTATATACTTGATGAGTATAACTAATTCTACAATATTAAAGGAATTTAAAGTTCAATCTAGAATTAAAATAAATATCATTGAATATTACTTACTTGCAGGTATCACACTGATGATGGCGTAACAGCCGAAAGCGCTTTGCAATTTACAAATAAAAATTTTTACATGACATACGATTCTTTTCCTGATTTATCAGTTACGTGTATGCAGTTTCAACTAATCTCACTTTTAGATAAAATGAGATAAGATGTCAAAAATATCACCACTTTATTTTCCATTAGATGTATTCGTTGATGAAAACCTTTTATAACATTATTAGATTTTTTCCACAGTTTTATGTCGAAATGTTCTTTAATTTGTTTGCCTTTTGAAATTAAGTTGATTTTTTTGTGAATGAGATGTTTGATTCTCACCACTGAATAATTTCTCTTATAAGGAAACACTCATTTATTACGATTTTTCCCAATTCGAATAAAATTCTTACTATAAATCATCAATACGTAATCTGAGATGGAATAGTGTATTTTATTTACATAATTGGCAGTTATTCACAACAGATTTTGAATATTTGAATATATATTCTTCTGTTCTCTAATACATGATCTGCATCGTCAGGAAAAATTTGTCTAACTCGACTCAGAAGGCTTTGATAATTTTGGATTATCAGTTTATTACACTTTATTATGAGATTATCACTATATGGTTCACAAAACCGAAATTTTCCTTTTGGCCAATATAAAGTTTTTGGAAAAAAGAAGACTTGGTCGTGGGTTACAGAACAAATATTTATTCGAGCAAATTCATTAAAAACAATGAAGACAAAACTTTAGTGTCGAATAGTTCAAGAGTAAATGAGTTGATTGAGTTGAAAAGTGCATACAAGTATTTTCTTGAATGTGAAGACCAATTCCACATTTTCAAACTATTTCGTGGTAGCAGGGCATGCGTTCAACAAAGACTATGATGTATTACATCTGGAAGAGAAAAGGTTGAAACTCTATCTTTTGAAATACTTGGAAATCGATATGGAAGTCTGAAAATCTACTAAATGATAAAATAGAATTGAATACTCTACATCAATAAATTATTTTTCTAATTGGAAATTGTCCATTTGTCCATTTTAATGAGCTTGTGAAATTTCTTTCCCAATATTGGAATTTGTAATTATTTCATTCTTGAACTCATATGAAATCATTAAGTACGTAAAAAGTCATATGATTCAATTGTTAATTCATGTAAAGCACTAATTAGATAAAATTGAGTTACTTTGAACATGCCTGACGAAACTATTGTATAGCGAAACACGTGTTGCGGTTTTGTGGAGTGTATAGTGAAAATCTCATAATGAAGTGTTGATTGACTGTGGTAGGCAAATTCCATTACAAATCTATATTGCTATATTAGGTGGAAACAAATTTCGAAAGAAAATGTATATATGATTCGTCTCTGGTGAACAAGGCGACCAATAGTGTTCTTACGGTTGAAATAATCTGAGCTGAAATGTTTACTACAGAAACAAAAAAAATATATGGTTGTTTATCGGCCTTGTTTCAACTTTTCATTCCTTTTTGGATATTCTGGGAAGTTATGACTTCAATTACAGGTTTGAGTTCAACTAGTCATTAATAAGCCGACCCAAAGCTAATCATTCATTCTTTCTTGTTCCTTTATAGCTGTGTCATATCAATAATTATGATATAGGTATCTATTTGCAAGATAGAAATGCAATTCGACAATTTTTGCTTTCCCTTTTTTTTTCGTTAATTGGTTTTTCAGTTCATTTAAAAGTAGAGAAATATCAGTAAATGGTGATTTGTTGCATGAGACATTATTCAGAAGCGGAATCTCGAAAAAATTGCAATCGGCAAAATAAACTCGTAGTATTCTTGGGAAAAAATCAAATTATTTCGAAAATAGTAAAAAATGGAAACAGTGGATCCTCCTATCCTTCTTTTCATTTGAACCGAAACTAATAAGATATACTTTCAGATACACTTTTTTCATCTACCTGAAAAAAAACATGAAATGATAGTTCAACAGTTTCTGTAATATGTCAAAATACATCAAAAAATAAGAATGATCAAATTGTTGAAAGAAAACTTACCGGATGAGTTCGAAGATTTCCGGTTTCTCTCGTTCTCTCTGCTTCATTCGATCCTTCATAGCAGTGATGATGCTGTTAGCTTTATCTTCTGCACCATGTTTTGAGCTTTTTTCAGCTGCCCCTGTGGAGAAATTATAATGATTATTCCCCACAATGTATATAGGTGATGAAACAGTTTGACAACGTTTACAAAGTTTTACAGTGTTTGAATTCTCGACATCTTGAGTCAATTGAAAATGAACATATCATAAGGCCCTTTTTCAGGAAATTATCTAAACATATATTTCTTGTACACAAACCATGCTTAGTTGATCAAAATGCGCGTAATTTCAAAATTACATGTAAAATAATGTAAGATAAAATTCATCAGATGAAATTATTTGCTTAGCAAAATTTCTATGTTAGAGGTAACAAAATCCGGACTGGACTACGAAGTAGAATGTTATATCTCGAAGAGTTTTGTTTTCTGAGTGGCATACAAATGACTGCTTGTGATAAAGTCGTGAAATCGTTCCAGAAATAAAAAATCGTATGTTTCTTTTATATCTATTGAAATCACTTCTTCCTCATAGGGACAGAATTGCTCTCTCACATTTTTCTACCAAGTCATCATCGTCAGGAAATGACTGATACTGTTTTAGTTTTCATGACAATACAATTTAGTAAACTATAATTGTGAATCCAAGATAGCCGCAGCTACGAACTGACAGCTACAACTACCTCAATATGGGTATCAAACGATAGGGTTTGAGTAGTAGAATAGTTGCACATTTAAAAAAAATGCAAATTCAAGATGGCCACAACTACAAAATGGCGGATTATCTATTTTTTCACAACTACCTCAATATGGGTATCGAATGACTAGTACAACAGTAGTACAATATGAAAAAGATGCAAATCCAATAATCTATAGAAAGGAACTCAGGCTGTCGGTTGGGCTACCCATCGGGAGCGACCCCAGGTGGCGGACAGGGCACTGGAGGGCCTATCCGGGAAGCCAATGTGGCCTTACGCGCGGGGTTGCCGGACTCCTGGTCAGTGGCAGAAACAAGAAGGGTAAGGGAAACTGAAGCTCCCCAAAAGCTTTTGCAAAACATGCCACCGTGGACCAGCCTACCCAAGCTAAGGTTAAGGAATCGTGACGACAGCTGAATGGGGTCAGGATGATATGCGGTTGCGAATGATCAGCTTGAGAACTAGGCGAAACCTCATTGTAATCAGCCTACCTCTGGTAATGCGGGTCTCTGCTAGAGGTGACCAACTCTTCCCTTGCTACCCGTGGGAATATACATGAACGAAACAATCACAAAAACAGAAACAA
>WOGP01007366.1:0-11807 GCA_015342065.1 Leptinotarsa undecemlineata
AAAATTATTAAACCTCATTTCCGTGATTAAGTAAATATAGTTCGAAAGTTCATTATGTGTTAATAACATACTCACTTTCAAAGTAATTGACTTCGGGTCATCGTAGCCTATCCATTGATCTGTACTGTACATGTGAGGAACTTTCTGTACATCATCCCATACAATGGTCCACCCCCCGGCAGCTTGTTTTTCAGTAATCTGTGAATATGAATATGATATAAAGAAATATACATTCATTCAAAAAGATTGAAACTGCCAGATAAGTCATTCTATTGTTTTCCAAATCCAATATCGAAATTGTTGACGAAACCCAACACTTTTTACGGACTATTTATTGTTATAAATCAATATCTATTACTTTCATATTCCTTGATAAAATATGTTTGAAAATCTATTTCCCCATCGAATTCAAAGCTGATTCGAAATAAAGTTTGATCTACCTCAAATACCAAAATATAGATAGTGATCAAGGTTTGGCTGCCTCGTGTGAAGCTTATTCGCAATATGCCAAAGCTAAAGAATATTCGATGAATTCATTCCTTCTGAAAATGCGTTATTTCCAACTGCTTTATGTAGCCGAAATTTACAGAAAAGTTTATATTGTCACATTATCTCACATGGACTCAATGAACAGATTGATGAATATTTCTCTTTCTATTTCTCTTTTAATTACGTAATACCACTTTTATTTGTAACTAACGTTACTGCAGTTTCGTCCTATACGGACATTTTCAAACTCATACAACAAACCCAGTTCATTGAATAAGTTAGCAATAATAATAATACGAAAACAGTTGTGTATTAAAAATAAGTGTGAAGAAAGTGTAGTATCTTCCAGACTAATAATTCTGCAAAAGATGCCATTGAAAATATATAATAAAAACGTACATTCCACGAAGCGAAAATTAAATTGACAATTTTTTTTGAGCATCCTCGAGTTCAAATATCTGGAGTAATCTTTAGTCTTTTAATATTGCAGAGTATCGTGTGGGAACACGGTCTAAATAACATCGAACTTACATTAAAATGTTCAAATTGGGAAGTGAACTTACCAAAAAACATTTCGTGTAATGATTTTAAATATAAATGCATTGTATTTTTTTAAATATTTTTCAGAATAATAGGTAATCAATAGAATTTGTTTCACTAAAAATGCAATTTCTTTTTGAAGAAGCCTTTTGAAGCATATTGAGTTGAATGGGTAACTACGAAGAGATTAAAAAACTGGGTGCTTCACGAAAATCACGAAAACTGTTCGTACATCACAACTCACCTCATTATATCCTAACATACCGGGTTCCAAAGTGTAAGGACCAGAATTTCCAGCTCCGGAAATTGGTGCCCCTAGAGCTACATTACTTGTACTAGATAGAGTGAATGTTCTTCCATACAATGCCAAACCAAGTACTAATTTTTGAGGGTCAGCACCATTGGCAATCCAACCTTTAACGACGGAATCCTGTGAATTAAAATTAATATTATAGGATTGGTTTTTCAAACAAATCAATTACTTCTGAGTTTTATTTTGAATATTTCAATTACGATGAAATAGTAATTCAGAAACTTGAAAAGTGGTGACAGAACTGGATAAAATTTTCTGAAACGTTCTAATATCGGTGCATGTGCTAAAGTAATGATTCACTTGTATTCAATTTAGAAGGTTCAATCCGCGAAAATAATGTTATCTCAATACGATAGGTCTTGAAAAGTATAGTTTGGAGTGAGTTTAGATGAACTTCGAATCGATGGGTAGCTGTATTTTGGCGCGTTCTCTAATACGTAAGAGTTTGTATAGAAAAAAGATAGGTCTCCAAATTTCCTTCAACATTCCAGGCTGAAAAAGAGGAGTATAATGATTGCATCTGAAAGCCGGAAAATGTTTTTTTTATCAAATCTAATAACCTCAGAATACGTTCAGTTTCATATATGCGTATATCAAAAGTCCCAAAGGTGTATGTAACTTTCCAAAGACGATTTTGCTATTCCAGTTGTCTGATTGTTCCAAGACATGTCATTGTTCAACTTGACGTGCAGAAAATTGTGTGCAAATTATGATGTCTGTTTCGGTCACAATCACTTTCTTAGAGAAAATTAATGGTTGATTTTTCTAGCAATCAATTGTATTAGTTTTCTGTCAACCATGTCATTTTTCTGTAGATTTCCATTGAATTGTAGAAATTCTTTTCGCTGAAGACGTTCATTTGAAGCTGATCTTAGGGCTGCCAAATGAATACTGCTTTCATTAGCAAAGCAAAATACAGGATTTGTTATTTCTTCTAATGGATCGTTGATGTATAAAAAAAAAGGTTGGAAAACTTTTTCTTTTATACGGATGAACACGAAAACCAGCTTTGAAAAGGATAACAAATATATAACAATCGATAGTTATTTGTAAGATCTGGTTTTTGATAAAGCTATAGAGTCACGAACAAAGAGAATTTGATAAGCTATAACATCGAAGATAAATGAGTAAACCTGCATACTAGATACGGTCGTAGGCATTAGAGATTCCGAGCTCAAAACCCTCCATGTTTCACGATTGAATCATTGAAAAGGCAGGTGACATATATAGTAACGTGTCGGTAGGCGAGACTATTAGAGACAATCGCTTACGGGTAACTTTTGTTAAACCATGATATGTCTTCAGAAGATCGCATCATTGAAAAAATTATTCATGTATCTAAGCCTGATTGAATGACCCCAATTACTTGTCTATGTTTCAAAAAGGGTTTAGCGGGAAAAATTCCCAGAAATGGTGATTTGATTTGAGTCACCTATACTCTCAATATTTGCAGTTTCAGTTGTTCTTCAAATTGTATTGATAAATCACTCAAAACTGAAATGAGATTTCAGTCAGACGACTCCACAGGAGATTTTACGGTGAAATGTATAGATCAGCGAGACTAACAAATTCTCTCTATCTCTCTCTATTTTCCTCTCTCTCTCAAAAAAAATCGTTGTAGGGTCATCGATAAATAATTTCAGTAAGGCCGCTGCTTATTGCGAAAGTGTCTGTTTCGTGTTCTTTTTCATCTTTGATATTTGGAAATTAAGGCTAGTTGATATTATAGATATTAAAGTAACTAAACGTATAAATTCTTGGGCTAACTACTCTGAGAAAATAAGTAGTATTTGCAAATAAGAAAATATTTTCTTGTACTGTGTTCCACCTGGAGATCGATGAACGCGACTTATGAATCTAAAGATTTTATGTAATGATATCGTTAACCACGTGATATAAAATATCTTCAGAAAGGAAGGTTACTTCGAATAAAACAAATGTCAAATTATGTCTATGTCAGTAATGAAAGTCGTATCCTGGGCGACTAGAGTTGACAAGACTTATTTCAGCACTGTTTTTGATTTCCTCTTTTTCCAGTCCATTCGGTATTCATCTTCTAAAACATTGTGTCAAATTTGTTCGTTACCATTTCCACTATTTCATTCATTTTTCTATTTCGTTTGAAAATTTTTTTTAATAATGATTTCAAAGTAATAGTGTACCTCTTATCTGAAGAAAATAGTATTAATTTCATTTAATTTACCATTATTTCAATATTAAGTTCTTCATCTCTAATGAGTTATCCAGACTCATCATGGTTTGTTTTCTATAATATTCATGCCATTTCATACAGATGGTCAATTACTTGTATTACATTTTTTTATTTCTTCTTCTGTTTGCAACAGCTTTCTTCCATTCATTTTCATGTTTTGCTGAAAGCCTCCGTCGCAGGTCTTTGATACAAATGCATTTCGTGTCCTTATACCTGAAGTTGATCTTCCTCTTGAAGATGATCACTGGGTGATCGAAACACGTGTCGAGGTGTTGAAATAACAGTTTGCTGTTGGGAAAAAACCCCAGTAAAATGCATTACTACACCAAATGTTCCTGACAGTGCATCACAAAAACTACATATTGTTAACAGTCTGTTCCATATTTCAACTGCCTCTTTCAGCTCCTCGTCTCTCTTCAAATTCTTGTTTATTTCTTCAACTTTCTCTAGGTTTATTATGGCAATATCTGCACTACAAAATATTATTTCTGATTTTATATTATATTTTTACAGTTATTATACGTCAGTCGCTCTCATTGGAACTTTACATTTTTTCTTTACTTCTTTTTTTTACTTCACTTTAGTGTTTTATCACGTAGTAGATACCAAATTTCAAGCATAATAATTTATTTTTTTGACTAAATATCTATTTCCATCACACGGTAAGACACATGCCAATAAGCTTCATCTGTGGTTCGTAGAGCAAAAAACTAAATTAACTGTTTTTATGAATTTCAGTGATATAACAGTATTAAGGTGGTAATATTATACTTGAAAACATATTTTACTCACTATATTCAAATTTTGTTCACTGGCAGTATCGTCTAAGTATGAGGCATATAGTGGAGCATTATGACCTGTGAAACCATCCCAAGATGCGTGTAAGTCGTAGGCCATAACATTAATGAAGTCCAAATATCTGTAAAATGGTTGACATTTCTCAATTTGATATATCGTTTCATAACAAACTCTTCAATATTGATATTACAAAACCAGCGTTATGTCAATTAATATATTTTTGTGAGCATTATAAAAAATATTTTGAACAAAATATTTCTCATTCAGTTTCCTTGACCTGCTCATAATTTTAATCTATTTTGTCTGATCATTCATAATTTGAATAAGTAGCGGTTTGTATATTTGATAGTTCAGGTTGAATGAACAAACCGGATGTAAATTGCATTACAAAAACAGCGACACATGCTTCGCTTTACAATAGGTTTCTCAAGCGTTAATATTGAATAAGTTATAATTTACAAATATTTTATACTTTCCAATTTTAGTTACTACTTATAGTG
Organism: Leptinotarsa undecemlineata; assembly: GCA_015342065.1. Taxonomy (NCBI): domain Eukaryota; kingdom Metazoa; phylum Arthropoda; class Insecta; order Coleoptera; family Chrysomelidae; genus Leptinotarsa; species Leptinotarsa undecemlineata. The sequence goes on from WOGP01007366.1 coordinate 4,853, forward strand.
CAATAATTATTCACCTGAAGGATCAGAAACAATCTCACTGTGTTCCTGCAGATCCTGACAAATGATATTACATAATCACTTATTCGTGGTGTGATTTGATGGTAAAAAAAATCAAACAGAGGCGTATTATTGAAATCATTTCAGTCATTCATAAGATATTCTGAATTTTGGTAGTCATTGATTACCAGGCGGTTGAGTTTCAAATATTTCTTCTGTGAAAGAAGAGTTTTCAATTGGTGAATGAACTAATGTCACTCTTTGAGGAGGCTGTTTCTATGTTCATTCGTGTGTGATTTAAACGTTCTTTCAGTTTTAGTATACAGAGCATCGGACATGATCCACATGGAGATTTATATCTATCAGATCAGATTCAGATTTATCTGACACCAAACTCAACTTTTTTATGCGTTCTTGAGATATTATTGGTTTCATAAGCTGTGTTAGACCTTAATTTTGTAAGACAAGAGTTTGAGACTGATCAGAGTCCTTTGATTGTCATGTGGATGATGTCCTATGTTTCACATACTTCAAACTTCAGACTAGAGAGTTGCAAACACACATATAAAAATATAGAAACTGGTTTTAAAATGGAAAAATGAATTCAATGTATGTTCATTTTCAGTTCATTTTCTGGATAGAGGTTCGAAACGAATGGAAATCAACAAATTCAGGAATTCACTCATTTCAAGAACTAGTAAATAATTTGCCTTTGTTATATTTTGTCAACAAAAATCGTACATAGAATAAATGACCATTAAATATCAATAACTTTATTCATCTGTTGTTACAAGAACCTAGTGAATTAAAGATTTTACCTGGTCTTCGGGATAGTTGAATCAATTAATTATCTGATTAAATTGTAGGTAGTATCTCATTATGAAGTGTATAAAATGGTTGTAAAATATAAGTTGTTCCACATTATCATTTGGAGAAGCTATTGCGACTATAGTGTTATATTAAAATCCTTGTAGTGGAAATTTTGCAGTACATTGTATCAGCTATGTCAAATATTTTGAATGAATTTCAGGTGAATAAATGATAACTATAAGTTATATATAAGTATAGTTTGTAAGTTTATTGCGATCAAAAAACGAAATTGAATTTATTCCAATATTTATTAGTCAAAATGACTTTTTTTTGTTGTGAAAATCAGATGTTCAAACTCGTTGAAAATTAATTTTGTGATGCACTTTTTCTTCACGAGTATACAGTTTCCAGAAAAATTCCAAACCAAATACTCACTTAGATATCGAAGGAACATCGTATGAAACTGCAACGGAAGCTGTAGTAGCTGCGACTGCAGCAGACAGTAATAGATTGTGCTTGTCGAATACTTCACGAAATTCTCTACATAGTTCAGCAAAGTTAGCCTGAAAAGAAAATAAACATATACCAATCAATTTGTTTAATATCATGTAGATCTCGTTGTGACAAATTCCGCCTTGTTTTGGCAAGGATAGGAATAATGAAAAATAATATAAAAACGAAAAAGATTTGTTTTTGGTTAATAATTCATAATTTTCCGATATGGTTCCAAAAATATTTTTACGACTGAATATTACCAAATCTAACCGATATTAACCATTTCAGTTCCGCAAAAATCCTTCTGAAATATTGATTTTATAGGAAATTAGTAAACTTAACTCAATAATGTCCAAACTGAAGTAGTTTTTGTATCCTGAAGTATTCTGCATAAGTTTCAAGTCGTACAGTTCATTTGTAACAAATACGTGCTCCCGGAATTTTTGAACGAATCTCTCAAAGAAATCACCATGTATATTATCCAGTTTTTGAATCTCTATACGAAATAAATATGTTTTATACAGACGTAACATGCAACATAAAATCAAATCAAGTAATAATTCAGAAACGAAATTAATTTTTTCGGCAAGGTAGAATTTTATAGTACGACAAATAACTGGTACGCTTTCATTATTGGGTAACCAGAATTAACAAATACTTGAATTAAAGATGAAAGAGCTGAATATGATGTTATTTTTCACCTCTCTTCAATCATTGCCTATCAAAAATGAAGAAAACATTTTTATTATCTTCACCGAGCATCAATGAGTACAAATATGTCATAATCTGGAAGAATGGGAGCATTATCAAGTGGCTTTAAAATCGAATGGATACAAGCAGAGGACATTAAACTGAAAACTTTCACAAGTCAAAATAGGGAGGAAACTCAAACGGTTGCATGTGCAATTATACCGTACATCCCTAGGGTTAAAGACAGGATCGGAAAAATCATAGGAAACATAAAATAAAAAGAGTGTTCAAGTCCACCAGGAAAATACAACAAAGCCTTAGATCTGCGAATGTCAAAAGAGATCCACTTCCAGCTGTGGGTATATCGTATACCATGCACCTTGGTGCATGGTTATATTGGTACCACCAAATGTTTCATGGGTACAAGGCTAAATGAACATCGGAGAAACTGTAGATTAGGTTAATTAGACAAATCGGCAGGAGCGAAATACGCGGTTAGTGAAGGAGATCACAGGATACTATTTGAAGGTGTGAAGCTACTTGCCCCGGCAGGAGGGAAATACGCGGTTAGTGAAGGAGATCACAGGATACTATTTGAAGGTGTGAAGCTACTTGCCCCCGATCATCGATACCACAGTCGGCTTGTAAGGAGAACCATAAAAATCTATAAACATATGATAAAAGCAACAGAAAAGACGAGGTGGTAACGCTTAACCAGATTTGGAATCCCATACTGAAAGATGCTACAGCAACAGCGCAATCCAATGTTTCGTCAATAACAAGGAATAACACTTCGGTCTATAGCAACACATCAACAAGAGAGGTGGAATATCCGAGTCAACATTAATACAACCTACGAATTAGAAATCACCAGTCATCGGTAAATCATCAAGATAAATAAACCTCTGAAGAAATCAGCAACTCGTGCTGGCGAAACGTTAGGATGCAGTTCCAAACTACAACGGCCTTTAAACCCGATTGAAGACAGTGACACTGAAAATCTCGGCCACGAAAACCTTGATCAATTTAATACGCCGACGAGATTGTAAAAATTATTTTGATGAGATATTGATATTGATTTTCACTGTTAAGTATTGTATCAATTCCAATACAGGAATACCTAAAATATCCTACATAGTGAGCGCACCTTATTAGTGGATATCCATAACTTTCATCCTAAATATCGTAGTTGGTCATATTTTTCAATTCAACATTGAGCTCACAATCAAAATCCTTATCTACTGGGACTTTTAAGTATAACTTTCTTCCTCGCAGTGAACGCACATTCCACTGATGATGTCTGCCTAATAGCCTGAATTTTGTTCTCTTTAATTCTCAAAGAAAATCCCATTTCAGTGCATCAATTTATTGCAAACTGTTCAATCCATAATGTAATATTGTACATAGATGAACACTATCACATACAAATTGATTTGGACAATTAAATTTTAGATAACCTATTAGTTTTGTTGTTGATCTAAATATGTCGTTTGTCTTTTCATTCAGCAGGAACTAAGAGACCGTTTCAGGACCTATGTTATTAACAATATATATGGACAATCTCTTCCCACAGAAAAAAGTTCCTCAGGTACTTAGATTCTCAGATGACACCATAATCTATATCTATGTACTAATATAAATGTGAAAGTTAATGAGAATGTATGTATGTATGAATGTTGGTGGCTTTTTCACGCCTAAACGACTGAGGATACAGCTTATATATCAGAAAAACGTAAAAGCTACAATTTGCGGAAGTTTTGTGTAATTTTAGTGCCTATACCGTTAGAGTTACATGAAGATAATAAACCGTATAATAGTTTATCTCAAATAGTCATAAACAAAAGTCCGCGATAGCATATATCTACCTCCACCATACGCACATTTTAAAATATCTGTTGAATTCTCATGAAAATTGACACAATTGTCGAATTCAGTGTTAACACATTCAAATTATGGGAATATATATGGTATGAAGATGAATCAAAAGTTACTTATGGATGCTTGAAATCCCTCTGAAAAAACTCTTGAAAATAAACTGAAATTAATTTTAAAAAAATTCCACAATATTCTAGTAATTTACTCCACGAAAAAACAAGTACTCATAGTATCCAGTGGTGTATTCATGAAAAAAAAAGTGGGCTGAATATTTTCACTCGTTTCTATGGTACCAGAGAAAAAGGTAAGTACACTTTTCTGAAAAAATTAAATTTCAATTACCTTGCACCGAAATTATTCATTGATCTATCGACAGACACTTTCAAAATTGAACCTCATTTTGAAAAATACTAGAAGCGGTTGCAAAAATCTTCTTAACGGAAATTGGATACATGGATAACCAAGTATAGTAGTGTCACATATAAGGATTCTCAAAAATCAGCTAGCCTACTGTTATAGCAGATGTGATTAGAAAAACTATCAATGGAGTCAGAAAGGTCAATGAGTGTTATTCTGTCTTATCGTTGCACTAATACCTAGAAGTTTTACTTTAACGAATTCGAAGTGTCAAACGCCTTATTTTTCATTATATTCTGCAAGTCCTCGCAAAAGTCAAGATTTTTTCAAGCGATAAATGGATGAATATATTTTTTAGGGAACATACTAACAATGTCAGTGGGCGATCCTCCACGTTGCCCTGGATATTCCCAGTCTAAGTCGAATCCATCAAAACCGTATGTCAATACCCAGTTCAGAGCAGATTGAACAAAGTTTTTTCTGAGTGTGGCCGACGAAGCAACTATTGAGTACTTTGTGGAACCTTCATTCCAACCACCAATAGCGAGCAGTGTTTTGAGATTGGGATTAATTTTTTTCAGAGCGTTGAAATTAGCAAAGTTACCTGAAACAAAGAAGTATTCCATTCACCACATGAAAATGCATCATTAGAAAGTTGTAACGTTATGGCAAAATAATTGAAAACTCTCATTTACTCATTTTCAGGTAAAAAAACGAACAAACTGAAATACACCATTCAAACTGATGGATATAATATCGAAAATACTATATTAGCAGATTTTTTTCGAACTATAACAGTTTTCGAATCTTTTGAAAAAATTGAGAAATGGGTCGATGATTGGGAAAGAGCGAAAAAGATATTTTCACCAAACAGTCAATAGACATAAATGAACTGATAAATATTAGCATTATTCTCCGTTATGAGAAGAAAATATCTGAAATATTTATTCAACATATCGGAATGTTGAATGTTTGATAACATACAGAAGTGTGTTTACCCATGAAGCCTTGATAAAAGTATTGTTATTGTAATAAGGCTTCACTTGTGAATGCGAAATTCATGGAATCATTAACTTATGAGAGGTTAGATTAAACTTATCATTATTCTCATATTTAAAAGTTGATTTTTTAATAAAACTAAACTTCTTTCAAAAGTTGAACATTTGGTAGAGGTGGTAATCAATGAAGTTTTTTTTATTGAAGTAAAGGAACATTTTAACAGATATTTTTTGAAGCAATAAACCTGAATCATCGTAAACAAAAGAAATAAAACAATAAACAATTTGGAAGAAAAAGACCATTTTTCGTCGGAGGATATTGAATATGGGACATTATAGGATGAATTGATGGATGTAGCCATTACTACATGATAATGAACCTAATCAAAAATGAGAATTCAAACTTCTTATGTTTTTATAAAAACATGCATGGAAAGTTTTATAAATTATAGGACATTCATTAGAAACCCTACAAAATATAATGGAAATTTTACTGAAAAATTTGATTCTGGAAAGAGTAATCAAATTTACGAATATAAAAAATTGCTTCGTGAAGAAATAAACGCGAAATTAAAACTGTCCAAAATATGCAGGAATTTGGTTACGGTTCTTCTATCGTTATTTTGATGATAATATGATATATGTAACATAGGGTAATGTATACCAGGAGATAGTTTCCTTCATCTCCTGAAGACGCCATATTGTTGAAACGCTCATCGAATAAAGTATTACATTTCTGTTGATTAGGAAAAGTGATTGTTTTGAATGTATTCTACACCTGAGGTTCCAGTTTCACATTTCCATAGTTTCGATTAAAAAAAATAAAAATGCGCTAAATTATGAAATATCAGATGGAAATGAATCAATGAATGACAGTAGTATAAAAATAAACTGAACCGTAATGAAGAAAAAGCGCAAAAATTCAAACATTCGGGATGATAGTATTCATCTGGGAGTTATTATACTTTTCATGTCCGTATCACAATTTTTGTAGTTAACATGTTGATGGTGGAATGATGTACCTAATGTTGCAAAACAGCATACAGTTTAGTTTAACGTTATCAGTGAAGAACTAATATCATTGGTTCATTTTGGGCATGTGATGAGAAATGCGTGAAAAGATACGACAAATGAGATCATACTTGTGGAGAATAGAATATCACATTATGTTCGATTATATCATCAACAAGAATATTGCAATTCAAAAGAAAGAAAATCGTAAACAATCTGAACGAAAAAAATAATTTGAAACTAAAGTTTTCGTCAGCGGATAATTATTATAGGATTATATTATGAGATTAATAATGGGTGTAGTCGTTAGTATGTAGTAGATCAGTAATATGAATATAGTTCTTATTATAACTTGTTATTGGATATTCAATATATTTTTGCTCATGTTACGTGAGATACAAAGTTACTCAAATTAGAGTCTATCCATGGGGTTCTAGTAAATGGTGAATGAAAAAAGATAGATTTTTTCATACTATTGTTTAATACCAGAAAATCGACTATTCCTTGATTCTGGAAAACCGAAAATTTTGAAATACTCTTTTTTTTGTTTCTTCTTTATTTGCAGAAATATTTCAAATTCGTCTTTGGGACTTTCAACGTTATCTAGAGATAATGTTCATAAATATCGTGAAATGGAAGTTCTTTCGATAATTTGAGGATCAGCAAACACATTTTTACTTTCTTATTACAACCTTGATAATCGCTCGAATGGAGCCAATTCT
>WOGP01007367.1:0-11807 GCA_015342065.1 Leptinotarsa undecemlineata
TGTGACTGTTAGCTGTGTGAGTTTTCGAATTTTTGAGTTGTCATAACTTTGTTAATAATGAATATTTTTTCATGAAATTTTGGTCACACCTATTTAGTGAACCACTAAATCATTACGCCACTGAATCCAGTGGCGTAATGATTTTTTCAATAAAAAATTCGCTAATAAAAAATCCCGATTTTCGACTAAGAAAAAATATCGTAGCATGCCCTGAAACTTTAATAAACATTTTAAATTGTGTCCCAAGGTAGACCTTTTAGTACTTGACATAAAAAAAAATTATTAAAATCGATTTACAACTTCTAATTTTAGGGGGGTGTTTATTAAAAATGGGTCACACTGTATGATGGATACTTACGGATTATTTTAAATTTGGCAAAATTATACTTATTCGAAAAAACCATTACGTTAACGACATAACAAATTACCGACCTATTATAGGCGTTGAGAACAATGTTGACTATCCCAACACAACTTGTCGAAATAATAAATACATAAAAGAATTGATTTGAGATATAGGTCCACAGAAAATAGAATCAACATAGGAGTCTATAGACTCCTATGTTGAGTCCAATATAGAAGTGGCACAATAACCGGGACATATGAAGAAAACGACCCCAATAGAATATATCTACTTACTCTTCGTTCAAAAGCTCCAAGCATCCATGATGTCCCCTGTATACGCTGGCAGACTGATCAATGACGTCAGAGAAACATGTACCACCACTGGACTTGCACATGTACCCTGTAGTTACGCATGACGGAAGATTGCAAAAACATCGGACGTAATCTGAAAATATAAAGTGACGTTGAGTAACCTTTTTCACCACTGAAAACAGATAAGTTGGGAGACAGAATAGTGCCTTCAGAAACAGACTTTTGTTTATATTGAAGTTAAGTACACACATCGATACGTGATTGAAATCTTGATAGAAACTTCACAGTTCGACACTTCACAATCGGTGTAACTGCTTGCATAAGGATAAAATAAATATAGTTCATAAAACTAAACACACTTTCAAAGAAAATCGAACTAAAAAGTTGAAAATATATTTTTAAATATACAATAACGAACGAAAAATACTAGTATTATTGTGAAAAACTCCATGGGCGCTTCATATACAAAAAATATGACATAAAGCGCCCACATTTTTTTCATAATTAGTTCGTTATTGTTTCAAGCTTATTTAAAAAATATTTTTAACTTTTTAGTTCGATGTTCTTTAAAACCTGTTTTTTAAGCTATATTTATTTTCCATTTTTTAGTTTCGAATGCTATAAAAGCGTGTATTTTAGTTTTTATAAACTATATTTATTTTATCTAAACTTTGGGATCAATCAGCCGTATATTTAAAAAAAAATGACCATTGATATTTTAAGATTACGGAGAGGGTGCCTGGAAATCAGCGCAGCAGGCGCGCAAAAAAAGGTTACAAATAAGGCAGCAGCCGCGCGTGTTAATAAAAAAAATACTTGTTTCAAATAAGAAATACATGTAAAGTGAGTTCGAATTATATCAAGCACGTTACATCGAGAGCCATCTATCCGCGAATAGATCAAGCAATAATGTCGATAATTCTGTCAAATACAGAGAGTTACAAACAAACATGCGTGCATACATACATACATGTAGGTGAAGCCAATAAAAACGTGTTGAAATTAAATAATTTTTTTCAGATAAGTGTAATGAATCTGAAGCCGGCCCTGACCGATATAGCAATCAAACACATGACAACACCGCCAAAGAAGCGGTCTGACTCGCCGGGAAAATACTAGGCGAGTACAGAGACCTCTAGATATATCTAGAAAGATCGTTAGCGGTATATAAACCCTGCTTCCCGTCCATAGAGGGAGTATGTAGCTAGAAAGTGAATCGTGCGTTTAAAGAAAGGTTTACAAATAGTGAAGATAAATTAAGCGCTAGTTGCTAGGTGGTGTATATAAATTAGTTGTGTTAGTGAAGTATTATTATAAATAAATTAGTTTAAGACAGTTCATTCTTTAATTCGTTACAGTATATCAACGGCTTGGTGGAAAAATCCAAGATCCAATATATTGCTTTACTGATAACAGCACCCTTGTCTCATATTCCGTTTTCTGCTCCAATGAGTTAAAATAAACACCAATGTCTTGGCACAATTAGAATTGCGAAGGCCGCTTCTCAATATCTTGAAACAATGTTGAGAACATGAGAACAAGAAAACTGTACACACCTCAGCAACGTTTGATGTTTCATAAAGCTCAGGTCAGGCATTTTTTGGAGTATTGTGCCACCTTGATAGCCTGGAACATCGAAAAAATGTTGGAGTTTTATCTCTCTTCAATAGATACTTTCACGGGAGGTGTTCAAGAAACTTGGCACATTTGATTCCACCAAGAGCGGTATATATCAGAAATACGCGACGGACTGTGGCTGCTCATCGTTTTGAGGTTCAACTCAGTATACCTCGAACTTCACTCTTTATGAACTCATTCATCTGGAGAACTGCGTTTATCTGTAATGAAGTTCCTGGGAACGTTTTTTCCAAATAGATTTAACCTACAGCGATTCAAATCCAATATGAATCACAACTTTCGCACAGGCACCGCTCTTAGAGCACCTTAAGGATTTTCCTGTAGTGCTTCTGTTTTTGTCCTTAATAAAAATCACCTCCCGTTTGTCACACATAGATTGATGGTTCCACCTCAATTCATTTTTTCATTTACCAGTATATCATATACCGTGACATCTCTCAATTTCATTATTTTCGATAGAGGCTCTCGCCATAAGGATGGGGTTCAAGGTTACATAATGCCACGTTTTCGCATTTTATGGTTTAAGAATTCAGAATTATTGTTCGAGGGTTTATGGTGCAAGAAATATTCTTTTTTTTTTTTCAATTAATGCTTTTATTTTGATTCGACAACCTCAAAAGTGTAAGTTGGTACTATTGTCTATAGTCTTCCAAAGAAAAAGAAATAGTTTTCCATAGAGCTGGAATTTATATATTTTGGGCATTCAGATCTACATGTTGGGCAATACAACTAAACCGTTGATGGATTGGTGTTCAACAAGTGTTATACTACTACTAGATATTCGAAAAAATCACTAATCGTTGGAATAATTTACAAAGCGATATCTATTGCCTGTGGTGCGAAACAACTGAAAACGGAACCTACATCGAAGAAGAACTCAGAGAACTTAGCCTTGCAGTATTTAGGAAATGCTATTCATATGGACGATCCCGTTTCTTCCTACTCCTTCCTAGAAATTGAATTAACCGTAGGTATAAATGTTGATTCTATGTGAATATTGATACTTGCCATATGATTCATTGTGAAAGTGCTTCTTCGATAATTCTGATAAGTACACAATTCTTTTTTTATCCAGTGAGAAAATAGAAGAAAAAAAGGAAGAGGCAATAAGAAGAGTTAGAATAAACTCAACTACCTACATATGTGTTAGACTTCACAAAATAGGTACTCTCGAAGGGACCTCGGATCTCAATAAATAATCAGAAATGTAATACCGAGGAGAACACAAAAACAGGAGGAGAGACAATAGTAGAGCTTACTCAGAGTTTACCCAGGTAAACTTCTTCGGGTCAAATCTAACACCTAAATCCCGAAAAAATTCGTACTTGGAAGCGATCAGGACAAAATGCGTGCAGAGAAAAAAAGTGGTAGATTTGGAGACGAAGATGGACCATAAACTCATGCAGGAAATACTGAATATCATAACAAGATGAATCAGGGAAAAAGACATGAGACCATCCAAACCGGTCACATAGAGATAGAGGAAGTAGAACCTCTAAAACTTCGAAGTGAAGAGATCCAATTGTTTGTGGTAATTAGATATATGGAAGTTCATTCATATGTTACGTAGTTTCTGTAATTATTATCAATTGGATATAATGATATCAATTCAATCACGAATGTTGAGTATAAACTGAATAAAAAAATGCATGTCCATGTTTTTATATTTGAAAATACATAGTTCTCTCAAATGAACTTGTTCTTTCAATATTTAAACATTTTTGTAAAAAATTATTATTGAGTTAATTAACTTCTCCCTCTCTTCTAAAGTTTTCCACGTTTTTTTTATAATGATAAAGAAACAGGAAACATGATGGTTGGGACGAATGTCATGAAAAACTTGATAAAAAAATAGTAAACTATTATCAGGATTCTTGTTAGTTTTTCCAGATACGAAAACTCTTTCATTTCTTATAAAATTTGATAGTTATACAGATATTGAGAATCATCATGAGGTCAAAGGAGCAAATTTCTTGTTCTCGATTTGCTGTTGCTTTCAATAATTTTTGTACGTTTTTCTTTTTCATTTATGAAATGAACAATTCAAGAAACAGCAACAAAATCGTTACTTGAATGCAAACATAATGAAACGAAACAATTATATTTCGAATTAGTTATGGATACCTAATTGAAATTCGTCGAAAATTCATTTTGAAAAAAATGGATTTTGTTATAAAGCAAATATTGTATTCTTTATTTCAAATATAGTACGGAACTGTTTGTAAGCTTCTCAAAGAATTTTAGTATGTTCTTTTAGCCATATAATCAGAATCTAATTGAATTGCAAAGGTATGCGAGAGCAATGCAATACTAATACCAATGAAGAGTGCTGACAAAATAGTAGATTTTTATTGTGGACATTTTTTGTAATATTCCGATTCTTCGAAATATTTGAATGTTTAACGTTGAACAATTACCAAGTATACTATATTTTCACGGTTTTCGTTTATGAAAGTAAGTTTCATCGAAATATTTGTAATATACGTTAGTTATGAAAGATTTCTAGATTACTGATCTGAGAATCAGTCATACATTCAACTGTGCCTTTCAAAACACAATTAGTTATATTGAAGATAGTTATAGAGGAGTGATCAAAAGAGCCTTACTGGAAGTGGTGGAATCACAGTACTTAGACGGAATCATTTGAAGGAAGAGAGAAAATCCTTTCGGTAAACTACATGGTTTCACATTCCATAAAACACCGGACAATGCCAACTCGAGTCATCGACAGAACAGACCGAATAGAACAGTAGTAAATGAAATAATGTGCCGAAATGGAGCATTTTGGCGGCGAAAAAAACTAGTATTCATTCAGACCGCGTGTTTGTAGGTTATAATTGTAGGAGAACATGCGAAAACTGCGGCGGTTGTCTGCAAACTGGCGCCACAGCAATTCTGATATCGATCTGTCGATTCCAAAAGCAGAACTCCATGGAAGATGCGATGGTTTTTTTCGATGTTTTCGTTGAATTCGATTGAAATCTTAGTAATCACCGGAAAGAAGAAGGGTTTATTTTAATAAAGCATCTTCTGAATTTCATTTTTTCACGTTGTTCACAGGTGGACGCGGGAAAAGTCGGCAGTTTTCAGAATGGAGGTCATGTGATCAATGCGGGTTATTAGGGTGTTTAGTGAGGTGTCAAAGACTTCGCAGTTTACGCTCTCTCATTGTAGTTAGTAAATCATGACCAGACTACAAAAAGAATGGAAAAATGACAAATGACAGTAATAATGATTCAATCGTCAAAGGAAAAAAATTAATGAAATATTTCCTTAAAGTGAAGTAATTCTCTCTGAGACCTGATACAATTAAATTAAAAATTGAATTAAATTAAATAAGTAGTAAATAATATTATAGTAGTTGGGATGATGTAAACATTCTCAGATTTGCTTCTGCTTTGCAGAATTTTGAAAATCCTGAATTTACACACATTTCAACTGATTAAACTTGGTGTATTCGGGAGACAACTCATGAATGTTGACCGATGACTATTTAAGGACAGTGTCAATGATTTTAATATGACTGGCTACGTTAAAGAAGAGATAGTTGGGACAATTGAAGAATACACAGACCGAAATAAGTGGGCAGTCTTATGAAATCGAACAACCTAACCTTTTGATGAAAAATTGCTTTTATTATTGAAATTTATTCAACTCGTTGTTACAGGAAATGCCCACGACACAATTTCCGTAATTATGATTATTTATTATACAGCTCATTATATATTATGTTCCAGACACTCACAACTACAACAACCGTTATAAGTCCCAGAGCACGTGCTACTATGAATGTGTCTCTATTCATTGTATGCCGGTAAATTTCAGGTATAGATTACCTTGCATGTTCTACTGGTTGCCTGCAGTTCAGTAGCAGAACAATTACAATTTCACACAATATTATAGGTACATCTGCCTTCACAAAATTAGCCTCTGGTTTCTTTAACTACTCAACTACTCTACCGGAAAGAATCATCTGTTTATTTGCAGGTTGGAGGTCAAACTTATCAGAGCATCCTTTCATCAAGGAACAAAGGTTAATATTTATTTAAAGTGGGTATATATAATATTACTGGAGTTTTTTCCCAACACTAAATCGTTATTTTTAACACTTCGACAGGTGTTTCGGTGATCATCTTCAAAGACGAAGATTAAATTATGGGTATATATTAGCAGAATTGTTTTCAAGCTCAGGCTTATGAACATTGTTTTCTGTAATTTTAAAGATATTTTCCGAAAGTTTGATATCAATATGGTTTCTTCTGACAGAAGAAACCGTATTGATATCACGGCGCGGCAGTCTTGTAACATAATATAGACATATAGACTGTCAAGAAGTCTTTTAGCCGGTTCCCATATTTCACATTTATGATTGAACTCTGTAACATTGGAACATTCCGTGAAGTTCTTTGAAGTTTTCTGCTATTTATTGAAAACAGTTTCATTAGTCTGGCAGCTTATCAGAATTTTTTCTTCGCCATTCTCACACAAACTAGTCTTCGACAGTATACTAACAATTGAAACTGTGGTCTTGCAAACTACTATTTGAAAGCTGAATTCCAATCGCTGGAAAATATGCGAAATATTTCGCTACTATATGGTATCTAACAAAAATATCTTTTATTTTTTATTGGCAACAACTCAAGTCAGTTTCAGTATGTATCAAAAAGACAACAATAATTTTTATCAGCGAATGTAAATATATCAGAACCAATCGGTCAATGACGTCCGTATAATATGTCCTGAAGGATAAAATGTTCTGCTTGAGATTTTCTTTAGTAAAATTTACACAAATTTCACAGCTCTTAATATACGACTTAATGTAAACTGAAATACCAGGTCAATCAAATATTTTTCTAGCTCGAGATTGTTTTTCCAATCTTAAGTGGCGTTCATGCCACAGTTTTGACATTTCTTATTTAAATTCAGTAGGAACAACAAATTTATTCTTTTGAAATATTGAGTTTACAGATATAAACAATTTATCACGTAGTTTATGAAAAACCTTTATACGATGAGAAATTTTGAAATTTCGTAAAGGCCCGTCACTGTTAACAAAATTCATTAAAGTACTGAGATGTGGATCTATAATTGTCTCATTAATAAACTGCTTGAATTTACTTTTTGACACAGGCTACGATTCTATTTCATTGAATGGACTGCAAAATCCATTTCATTTCCAGATCACTAAGTTTTTCATTTACAAACTGCTTACGAGGGAGTATCAGAAATATATATGAATTTTCCTGGTGAGATTATATTTCAATAATTTCAATCGCATTTTAAAAATCTTGGTGATGATGATTGTAAATCTTTTGATAAAATTGATTCAAATATTTTATGATCGCTATACACCATTTTTACCACACCATAAATACGTTTATGGAATTTCTTTACTGCAAAAAGAACAACTAGAGTCTCTTTTTCGATTTGATCATAGGCTTGCTCAGTTTTAGTCAAACTGAGCCATGCAGTTGCCACAGAGCACGTATTTACAGAGAAAACGCTTAAATGAAACCTAGCCATAGTATATTTTATCTTCATAATATGCCTTAGCAGAACTTGGTACCAGTTCTGTTATAACTTAGTTTTAGTTCTGATAGCGGATCCGGTACTGATACATTTTAGCTTCTTATGGGAGTTTTTGACACATATTCATTTTCACATTCATACTTTTCATTCCATAGAGCATTGGATGATGGTTATCGAGCATTGACAAAGGATATTTTTTAGGTTTTGCTTGAAAATTCAATATCTTATCAGAATAATGAGTACTTATCCTAAAATATTATGTTGAACAATATGCTATTTTCAAGCGAGACATTATAAGAAAATAATTGGTCGTTGCTCAATAACCAATATCCAATGCTATCTGGATAATAGACGTAATATTTTAAATTTCCGCGTTTCGAAAATTCTCCTTTTGTCCAGCAGATGGCGCACCAACTCGTCCAAAAGTTCTCTTAACGGACAATTACAGCGCTAGTATGTCATTCTCACCACAGGACATTTCATTCTATATACAGACCTATGCAAATTCGTTTCTGTACATGGGGATCTCGTAAACGATAAGAGATAGAGTGTTGGTTAAATTGTGGCAAAGTTGCATGTTCAATAATGTGAAGAAATCGAATATATCTCTTTTGGTTCTGTAGATTCACAGGAGAATAAAAAAAATCCCAAATAATGTTTTTGCCTATATCTTCTTTATTCGCAGACATATTGAAAATCTGTCCACATTTTCCTATTAATGTGATGCTATTGCTATTGATGTGGGCTCTCAGAATATATCCATGAATCTTTTATACAGGGTGTCATCTGACTTGGGCCACCACCATCTTTGAATTTTTAAATACGGACCTGTATTTTTTGTTGTAGTTTTTGTATCGCCGACATTCACTCCATATTAAGAAATTAAATTCAATTTTATATTTTAGGATGTTTCGGTAATATTTGATTATAATTCTGTGAATTATTCACTTTTGAATTATGGCCCTGGAAATTAGTTGGCCTGGTTGAATAAAAACACAATAGCAACTTTTACGTCTCCTTATGTACTGTAAAGTTCTTCGAGAAGTTTTTTTTTTAATATCTGGTACCTATTCATATTTTTTCCATTGCTCCGAGCTTTTTGTACAATGTACTTCGAGTAAGAAAACCTTTTATGATTATCTGAAACATATCTTTAACAAAAATATTTTATATGTGTTTTGATGAGCAGAAAAAAAAATTATAGTAATAATAACATCTGAAACGAACACTATAATTGTAATGAAAATTGAAATAAAGTTATTTATATACACAAAAAAATTAATGGCACAATAAATGTTCGAATTGGAGCTCTTCCATTTCGAAACATTTTTGAACTCGGTTTTTCATATTATTCATTGCTGGTAATACACTCATTTGATGCATTGTTGAGAAATCAATCAAAATCCTCAATTTCGAGTCTTCCACATTTTCTATCTCTCTGCCAGCGTAAATCCTACGGTACAAAAAATACTGGTCCGTATTTAAAAATTCAAAGATGGGGGTGGCACAATTCAGATGACACCCTGTATAAAAGAATCCATGACATATTTCGATAGCCCACATCAAGTGGCAATAACAACATGTAGACATATTTTCGATATGACTGCGAATAAAGAAGATATAGGCAAAAAATTATTTGGGATTTATTGGTTTTTCCTGTATATCTCCAGAACCAAAAGAGATACATTCGATTTTTTCAAATCATTGAATAGGTCTCTAAAATACGCAACTTTGCCATAATTCAACTGACACTCTATCTCTTATCGTTTACGAAATCCCCATGCACAAAAACGAATTTTGAATAGTACTGTATAAGTGTTCTCTGGCAGTTGCGACAAGCTCGTGACGTTAGCTGTCAAACTGACATACAGAATATTTTTCGCTGCGATAATTTCGAAGTTTTTTTCCATAAATACGACTATTTCTGGTGGATGATCAGCCATTCACCAGTAGTTACATATCTCCTAATATGAGTACGTTGGTTGTAGTGCGCAAGGACCCTAGAGACTTCTGGTGAGTACGTTCAAACTATCACTTTCACGGAACTGTTTATCGCCTACCCTTGGGATATCAAAGGGTGTGAGTTTTTCGACAGCAGTATGAAGTAACTGCTTGACAGCCTGATGGCCAGGTACAGGGGGCAAGTAATTACCTTCATGGGTTTATTACTTGATCGCCTGGGCCTGAATTCATCAGACCTGCTGAGGGGCAGCGGCAGTTCGTGAGCCCTCTGGCCTTCCACCAGGGGCCAAGGAGCTTCTCGAGCGTCCATCACGAAATGTATTCTCCAGAGATACTCTCGTCGGCATCACCCCCTCTGCTCAGTCTGAAACAAACAACGACGACAATACGATCAATCTTCAAGAACCGGCCAACAAAAAGCATCGCATTCCAGAATTTTCCTTCTCTTCCCGTTAACAAAAATACCGGCAACTAGACCAAAAAAGCGGCTAGAAAGATGTCAAAACTCCGGGACGAAGGCAAGAACAACACTTCAGAGTCAGAACTCTCAACACAGTCTTCCGTCGAAGGTGAACATGAAATCTTGGTTGACGACAATAGGTCTGAAAAATCGATTTCGACTATACAGGGTGGTCCAGAACAGCTATCCCAAAATCTAAATCAGGTTGAAAACCCCAACAATCAGGGAACTAGCTTTCCTCTCCCTCCGCGTCCTGAGGTGCCCCAAAGCACCAGAAAGTCACGCGTTCCCCCAATTGTCGTTCGCCAGAAGGACAAGTGGGTTCAACTCACAAAGCTGGCTGCCTTCCATAAGGTGAACTTTACCAAGGCAGTAAACATGACTGACGGCATCAAGGTTCAGCCTAATTTGGCCGAGGACTACAGGAGTATGTCCAAACTAGTGGTGTGGAAAAAAATCCCCCCTCACGCTCATACCTTACCTGTAGACAGGCAAATCAGAGCCGTCTTCAGAGGAGTCCCGGAACATCTGGAGACCGCTGACATCGAGGACGCCTTGGTTCAATAAGGTTTCCAATCATCGTCCGTCCGACCGCTCTCCCTGGTTTTGATTCATGTGAACCAAAATCAGAAGCAAATTTATGACATCCTGAATCTCCTTAACGTAAAAGTTGAGGTTGAGTCCCGACACCAAAAAACACTGGTAGGGCAGTGTCACCGATGTCAGCGGTTCGGACATAGCCAACGGAACTGCCTAGCTATTTTCATTTGCGGCAAATGTGCTGGCAGACATGTTTCATGAGTGCAAGAAGCCACGAACAGATCCTGCCGAGTGCAATAATTGCAAGGGTGTGCATACTGCAAATAACCGCGGTTGTCCTGAGTTCCCCAGGGTTCACAGGAGGACCAAAGTAGCTGCAAATGTCCCCCGAAATGTACTCACACTTGGAAAGCATCCTGCCGGAGCATCTAGCACACGTCCGGGAATGAGCTACGCAGGAGCGGCCAAGAGCGGTAACACCTCCGCCAGGCCGACCGAGGCGCCCAGTAGTCCCCGCCCGTCGAAGGTTAGTGACATCTGTTCCGCTCTGGACTAGATGGACTAGATTCTTGTACTCGAAAAGATGTTCACGGTGAACACCAACGTGCTAACTGGAACCGGTTAATGGCTAGAAAACCAACATTGCCTAATTCTCTTAAGGTTGTATTTTAGAATACCAACAGTATTTCAAACAAGAAATTAGATTTTGAGAATTTTCTAATACAACAAAACATCGATGTTGCACTGGTGCAGGAAACCCACCTGCACAATGAACCTTTTGGTATTGCAAACTACCATTTTTACCACAGGGAACGCGTTGGACGTGTTGGAGGAGAAGCTGGCATTTTTGTCGAACGTAATCTTCCTCACGTACAATTCGGCATTGACTCGGATCAGTTACATGGCACGGAAGCCGTGGGCATTGAGCTCCAAATGAGAAGAGGTCGTCATAGACTAATCTCTATGATGAGTCCACGTTCTACCGTGGGGATTTAAGGCCTGGCGTGCCTGATATCGCACT
>WOGP01007368.1:0-11807 GCA_015342065.1 Leptinotarsa undecemlineata
TTTCAAGCAAAGGAAGATATTGACAGTACCTTCTCTCTATATTTATAACTGTCTGCTCTTTGTGAAAAAATGCGAACTCGAATTAGAAACTAACTCCTAATGTCATAATTACTCAACAAAGAAAGGGAATTTAATCAAACTACAACAACATCGTACAAAATTATTCGAAAAGACGCCATCTCTAGCAGGTTCCAAATTTTTCCATTTGCTAACTTCCGGCCTGAAAAGTGTAGCATCAATTTTAGTATTCAAACGGAGAATCAGAGACTATCTTGTAGATGGTTATAATATTAATGAATATTTGGAATATCCACATTCGCCAATCAATAATAAATATCATTCCAGCATTACCTATTTCAGCTATTATGAATATGTATAAACTTTTAATTGTTTATTTTAAACAAGCACTTTCATGTGTTAAATTCATGTATTTTATACTAATGTTTATATTCATGTTAAATTCATGTATTTTATACTAATGTTTATATACATTTCATGTTTTTACCATTAACGACTTCCATATCATTGTGAAATGATCATTTTAAGGAATAAAGATATTGTTTGTATCGAAGGGGTTATATTTTTAGGAGTGATTAATTTTTGGGAAAGAAAGTTTTTGGCTTTCTACTAATCCATCTTGATACAAAAAAGGATAATTGATTACTTCCTTTCTTTCTTTGGAAGATTCCCTTATCCTTTTTTTGTATCAAGATGGAGTAGTAGAAAGCCAAAAACTTTCTTTCCCAAAAAGATATTGTATTGTATTATATTGAAGACACCATCCTGGCAAGCCATGATAAACCCCTCAGTTTCCAGCTTCAGCCCACTCGACCAGAAGAAAGCGAAAGTCCGCCGCTTTGATAAGCCAAGGTCTCCAATGTTATTGGAGAAGACTCCATGCATCGATGGAAGACTCCTTGTGTTTCTGCGGCTTTTATCTGAGCTTTTTGCTGAATGGGTTCCAACTCGGTGACAAAGTTGTGGTCACCTCGTTCAATGTCGAAAACTATACCAAGTTCATTAGCTGCTGGGGCAGCTGCCCTGAAGTGAAATGCTCCAATTCCTGCTCTCTCATTCTCTCATGGTCACGGATCATGCATCTGAAGCTAATTTACTTTTGTCATTTATTCAAATTTACAGTATTTGATTGGTATATGGGAAATTGATTTAAATTACACCTGGGCTAACAGAAAAACGCTTTTTTTCTGTTCAAAATTGGCTTTATTATTTGAAGTAGACTCCATCAAGAGTCACACAGTCTTATCGGTGAGCCTTTTTTTGAGGTATGCGAACAGCCTGTAGTCGCTGGGAGCCAAATCTGGCAAATATGGTATATGCCTGAACGATTTGAAGCCTATATAATGGAATTTTGCCATAGTTTTCATTATTTTTTACACTGTGTATTGTCTTGATGAAGCAGACTTTCTGCTGCCTTTGAAGGTGCAATTTTAGCCTTCAAACGCAAAAATAACGTTATATATCATTCACTGTTGACGGTGTTTTTCTTATCAAGAGAGTCGCTGGATGTTACACCACGTACATCCCAAAATAACGAAACCATAACCTTTGTAGCCGATTTTTGGTGCTCACGAGCACATTGGAAGAGGTTCACCAGTTATTCTCCACTCAGAAGAAGATCGTTTTGATTCCGGAGTGGAGTGATGGATCCATGTTTTATCCATTGTCACATATTGACGAAAAGATTCTGGTTTTTCATTTTTGAATATTTCAAAACACTGCTCATCAAAACTTTTTAGTTGAGCTCGCGCGGCACCCATTTCGAATAAAGCCCTCTCATAGTCAAATGCTCATGCAATACAAAGCAACATGTTTTTTGATATCTTCACAATGCCAGCTATCTAACGCGATTTCTCGTTTCTACCGTTCAAAACGATTTTAGTTTTTTTAAGTTTTCTGGTGTTACTGCTTCATTTGGACGTCCACTACGTTCTGTATCATCTGTGTTTCTGCTACCAAGTTTGAAGTCAGTCAGCATACCAAATTTCAATTGTTGTTTCTGGTGGAGCAGAGTTTTCATAATACTTTTCAAGCCATTGCTTCGCTTGAACGGTATTTCTTCCATCAAGAAGCAGTGTTAAAATCAAACACGAACTTGGTTTTGAACCACTGGTTTGAAAATAACAAAATTAGTGTCACTCTTAGCAGAATAACTCACATACGAGTATTCATGTATGAATATTTCTCTGTATGAACCTTTGTTGATTCCCGGGTATGAAAAAATAAATAAATATTTTCAAAAACCTGCTACACTGTTGAGGAGTTTCAGACGTAACATTATTTCCATGTGAAGTGTACGGTTCATTTAATATAGGTAGGTACATCTTTTTCATTTATACACACGTAGAATTAGTAACTTTATTATATTTTATATTTATACTTTATATTATTTATAATTATTATTTCTGACGTAGATGTTCAAAGATATATTCATATTTTAGTCATTTCATATGTATATACATTTTATTATATCATTTCTCTACTTGAATTTATTGACAGTTTTCCCTATTTTATTTACATTATTATAATGTTGATATGCAAAGTAATTTGCAAAAATAAAGAAATTATTATTATTATTATTATATAAATGAATACATAATATTATATTTTCTACCAAAAGGGAATGAGTTCACACGTTTTAAATTGCCATTTTTCGTACGGCACTGATTGGAACGACTATAAGGTTGTCTCACTCGGAAAATATGTGCTAGTGTGTAATGTGGAGAAAATTGGTTGTTCTTCCGGAAAACATCGTTTCATGGCTCGTATCATGCCAATAAAGATATTCTTAAAAAGTGAAAGTAAGAAAGTGGAAAAAGGTTGTTATGAAACGTGTTATTGAGTTTTACCCGTGACGCGTTCAGGTTTTTATGTGTTTCCTGTTTAAAAAAACTTTTTTTGAATATAATTTCCTATAGATAATTGATTGGATGGAACTTGTATTGAAATGATTCTAAAAAAGAAATGAAGTCTTATGTTCAATTCAATATTTACAGTGCTTGTCCTCAATGTCCCCTTTTATTTTTTGAACGGGCCAACACAAAAAATTGAAATTTGGGATAATGAAATTAATGCATGTATTTTGAAGTGAAATTGGGGGGTCTTGTGGCACATCTTTTTGAAGCTTCTGAGTAATGCTTCACAACCCTAAAATATAATATCAATATCTTCAACTACTACAAAACGGCGGAACTTTGATTAATTGCCTCAATACATTGACATTCATCTACATGATATGAGGTATAATAAGCTTGGAGTCAGTTCAGAAGATGCTCGAAATGGTTGCTTTGAACTTCTTGACGTACAAACAGCCTATCTGATACTTCACGTCGGACTACAAATATTTATTATTCTCTGCCATATATCCAATATTGAAGCAGGTTTAGTTTCGTACACCTTTTGCCTCGAATTGTCTCATAAAGAAGTCCAAAGGTGTAAAATCTGGCGAGTGGGCTGGCCATTCTGTAGGACTTTGACGGCCAATCCAACGGCCGGGAAAAGTAGTATCCAAATCGTTTCCTACCTGTTTGGAGTAATGTGTTGGTGCTCCATCTTGTTGAAATAATGTATCCATATCGAATGTATTAGGATTCGCTTCGACGAGTTCAGTGATGAGAGGGTCACCAGTAATTTCAAGCATATTCAAATACAGTTCTCCTGTTGAATTTTGATCCTACAATATAATAAGAGGTCCTACAATATGGTTTCCTAACATTCCTGCCTAACTGTTAATTTTTTCTGGATATTGGGTATGTGTTTCCCGGAAAACGTAACGGTTGGTGTCATTCCAATAACGGTAATTTTGTCTTCGAACATTGCCGTTAAAAAAAATGTACAGTCGTCACTAAAACAAATATTATGGAGATATGTAGGATGCCTTGCAATGGTTTTTCTCATGATTTCGCAGAATTCTGTTCTTCGATCAGGGTCATCTTCAGTTCATTGGTGTACCATTTTAATTTTGTATGGATGATACCCATTCCTCTTCAGAAGTCTCCATACAGTAGAAGGAGACACCTCACGAACATTCGGGATGGAATAAGTAGACTGTTCAAGGTTTACTATCATCTCACCAATAATTATTTGCACTAGCTGTACAGTTGTTGTGAATTTGGATACAAGTTCCCTCAAATATTTTCTACAGATAGGACAATTCGGAAAACGTTTATTGAAAATTCTTTCGGTGTCGTGAAACTCACGTGTCGCACCGTAACCGTGAAATCGCTTAAATTTTTTCTTACATTGGACGAGAATTGATAATTTTAGAGATTGTTGACGTGGTATCTTTCTACTAGTAAAACCAAAAACTAAATGAGAATATTCTAACTCAAAACTGATGCTCATTATCGTACTGACATCTTTTGTCTTTTTATAAACAAAAATTAACTTAACAAACATTATCGGGTTGTTGAAATAACCATATGGCAGATAAAAAGGAATATTTCTATTATACTACTATTATCTACTATCGATATCATTATATTTGTCTTTAGGAAATTATTAAATGTTCCGCCATTTTGTAGTAGGTGAAGATATTGACTTCATGTTCTAGTGCTGTGAAGTATTCGTTATGAGCTTGTGTGTCACAAGACCCCTCTTTCCATTTAATTTTTTTTACCAGATGGCACCCAGTTGCCATCTTGAGAGTTTCATCTGTCAATTTCACTTCAAAATTAAGTATTCATGCATTAATTTCATTATCTCAAATTTCAATTTTTTGAGTTGACCCGTTCAAAAACTGAAAGGGGGGACATAAAAGAAATGCACTGAATAACTACAAGACATATTTGTAGGGAGAATGCTTTCTTCTATAGTTCAGTATGATATACAGGTGGAATTATGTTAATAATTATAGTTTTTAGGAAATATATCAGCTAGGAAAAATGTTGGAGCTATGTCAATAAATCCAGTTTTTGTGAAACTCATGTATAACACGAATAATAGGCTCCATAATTGAATAAGGAAATAACGAGTCTATACTTATAATTGCGAAGGTCACTTAACACTCATTCATTCCTATTTTTCGGTACTGGTAAGTCCTAGGAAGCTAGAATTTGATACATAAATGCCATTTAGGTCTTAAATGCGCAAAAAAAGAATTTTTCAATATTTCAACCGTAGCACCTCCCGTGGGGGTAGAAAGGGAACATTTACATATGAAAATTACCTTTTTATCTCTGTTTCTCCGTACCGCTATATTTTTGAAACTCTGAAATTTAGTATGAAGGTTTGTTTCATATTGTAGATGTGCAATAAGAGGTGATGTTGTAATATACCAACTGGGATGCATCCTGAGGATAAAAGTTGTGCGTTCACACATGGATATTATCTTTTAATCACTATGTTGTACTGCTTTATTTTCGACGATTGAAATTGTATGTAGGTTTGTTTCATCCTATAGATGTGCAATAAGGAAGAATTCCAAATGGGACGCCAGCCACGAAGAAAAAAGCAGGTTCATAAAATAAAGTTATCTTTTCATCACTGTTTCACCGTAAGGCTATATTTTTGAAGGCTGACGTTTTGCATGTAGGTTCGTTTCAGGTTATAAGTGTGCAATTGAAAGAGAATTACCTTCTCGTATTTCTCCGTACCGCTATATTTTCGGATGTTGAAATTTTATATTTAGGTTTGTATTGTGTTGAAGATGTGCAATAAGGAATAATTTTCAAATATTTCAACAGTGAGAAAGATCGGTTCATAAATTGAAGTTACCTTTTCATAATTTTTTTCCACATCGCTATATTTTTGGAGGTTTAAATTTTGTATTTTCCTTTTCATCACAGTTTTCCGTACTGTTATATTCTCGGAGGCGTTAAAAAATAAAGATACCTTCTCATCACTTTGTCCTCATGCCCTTAAATTTTCAGATTTCCGGTGGGGAAATTTTATTCAGTATTAGCACTACACCGGTGCGAACCGAAGCGGGTCGTTAGTGACTCATAAACAAGAGCTGTGATATATGAATCTTTCCATGAAGATGAGTAAAGGGGTACTTTTTTGATCAAACACAATTCTATGACAATTTGAGAACAACCGGTAAACACATGTTTCAGGGTTTTGGGCATTATCAGCACCGGACAAGTGGTCGACGATTGAAAACAAACTGTGAAAAACCAAGGCATGTACTCCAAGAGAATGATTATAAGAACCGTAATAATAATTTGATGATCATCAAATTACTGAAACTGTTAGAAATTTCGAAAAATTTTTATGTCTACGACATGAATCATTGGCAAAAGGATTTGACTTTCTATTTCTCTATCTTCATACAGAAAAATGTGGGGTTCTTCCAAAGAGAGGTAGAAAGCTATCGATTTCAAATTAAACTCTCCAGAAAGCTCATGCTGAAAAGTAACTTTCAGACACAAACTGAAAAAAGCCCTTTCGAAACAATTACTTTCATTTAAACATTTAATCCATTTGAATTTTTATACTAACATTGAGTTTTACCAAAATATTTTGTATGAATATGGAGAAGTAGAAAGGCAAAACCTTTTTCTCCCCGAATTGAATCTCTTAAAAATATACTCCTTTCAATTTATATAAATCATCATCCATCAAAGAATTACTTCCAAAAATGCAGATTCATATTGAAAATTTCAAAGTTTTTCTGCTCTCACATCAGCTAAAATATAAAATTTAAAAAAAATGTCCGCAGTATCAGATCCTAATGGATAAAGACTGTCCCTTAACTTTATCATACACAAAAAAATTTTTATGTTTCTAGACTTTGCAAGATTCCGTTCTACGACCCACGTTCCTATACTAATGAGAGAATAAGTTACCCATGGACTAATTAAAAATTTATCGATGTCTTTCACAATCAAGCAAGCGCACCAGTATAACTAGTCGATGTGCAAGCATTCACCAATACCAAGAATCTCTCAGCTCCCCGAAAAATAACAACCATCCGAATACATTTCCAACCCCACTAAGCAGTGGCTGTTTTAAATACATCACATTCAATGGTTAATTGAAAATCCACTTTAAAGTTAGACGGCTGGCTGTGTGCTCGAGGATTGCAATCAACGATACAATTTCCACATTTTTAAATCTAATTTTAATGTAATGAGCGGAACGGGAATCTGGAGAGAAAGAAGTAGCTCCAGCGGCCACACTGTGGAGGGGGAGGTCGGAAAAAGAAGCACGTAAAATATAGAAAGAATGCTAATTAATTATTCTGAGGAGGCCGTGATTAGCATTCCGACTCAGCCGAGGTTTCCGAATCGCCAAGGAATCCCTCAAACGCCTAAACCGAGGCTTTACTAGATTATTAATTTAAAATAACATGGGGAATATTTTAAATTGCTATTTAATCTCTATTCAAAATGAAATCTGTACCGAACCAATATCGAAGTCTGAATGGATTCTACTTTGTCTAATTTCATGAATAATTTCGATAGAATCGTCGATATCGATTTAATTCGGGTAGGAATGTTTTTCGGATTATTGAAATTATGACTGAATTCGAGTGGAGATGCAGAAGTTCGAGAAATCCATTGTTTATAAAATAAACTGAATGTTGTGGTTTCAATAAATTTGATAATTAACTCATACTATATCTATGTTGTTAAAAAAATATTTGAAAATTTATTCGGATGCTGTGAATTATTTTAATTCTTGAACCAAATTCAAAAAAATATTAATTTGTCGGTTTTTGCCATGGTCTTCTTTGGTTACAATCTCCAAATGTTTCAGCTGCAACTGTGGTAGTCAACTTCAGTGGCGTGGTCGAAGTACTCTTCATGACGTATCAACTGTTGATTTCAACTGTTAGTATAGACATAAAGCATAAAGAAAGTTGTATTTCTCATTTTTGATATTGACGTTACCTTTTTTGTGGAAGAAATGAAGAAGTGAACAACTGAAAAGTTTTTTCCAGTAATTATTTTTTCTTTAAATGTTTTCTTCAGATGCTGTTTCATGAGTATGTGTTGAATTAATGAATTGTCCGATAATATAAATGAGTGGTTGGTTTTCTTAATGATATTATTTGATTATTTTTATGAAAAAAAGATTTTATCTGCTGAACATCGGGTTTCTTCATTGAAACTTTTCGATTCGTTCTATTTTCTTCTACGGAAACTCTATTTCACATGAAATCTCTGAACAACTAAAGTCATTATTATCCTTTAGAAACTTTCTAGGGATGGTTCGTTGGTTATTGTGAAAATAATTATATAACGTCGAAGAACACCTTCATTAAAGTCATCTATAGCTATTTTAGAGTTCTTTTTCAGAGACTACTAATTCCTTGAATATTGATGTCGGTAGCTTGCAGTACACGTTTTAGATTTTTGTTTTAATCTTCTATAGATTATACCAGAATGACGTGTTTCATGACACATCCATTTTTTTATTGTAATTTAAGACAAGTTGACAGAAGAATTATTATTATTATTACGGTATTATTATGCAGGGTGTTCTTAAATCTCATGTAGATTTTGGAAGTTATGCTATGGATAATTTCGAAAACAAATTCAAAATCTAGGTCTTAATAGACTTCGTTTATGATGTAACAAGGGGTTGAACTTCCAATATTTTGTTGCAAAGTTGAGGCGAACCTTTCAGTTTGGTCTCAATCACACTCCAGCAGATTCTCTCCTCATTCAGCTTCATTGACTTTTCATATTGTGGATAGTTATTCACCGAAAAATCAATAAGAAACAAGGTCTCCTCTACAAAAATATCTTTCGATAATATATCCCTGGCTTTTTCACCAAAAAATAGTATCTCGTCCATCTGTTTGTTGATTCCAACAAAAAAATAATAATATGATAGGTACACTTTTGGCGAAAAGTTATGTCTAAAAAATCACCAAAATTCACTAGGAATTTCCTTTCCAACAATAATACACCGATAAAAATCGGTAAATGTATAGTAAGCTGCAAATAATGAACAACAAACAAGCTAGATGTGAACTTTAAATATATTAATAAATATATTTCTTTGAGTGGGGACTTTTGCGAGAGTTAGAAAAAGTTGAGAGAGTATCTATCTTATAAATATTAGTGAAAATGAGGCGGTAACCATAAACACCAAACAACTATATCACTATTATAATCACTTCGCCATTATGGCTTCCACAATAAAAATTAGTGAATGGAGTAAAGGTTTTTTAATTGAAAGATACCCTCTACGAGCTACTCATCCAAGATCCTGTAATACGACGAAATTGATCATAATATGACTTTTTCTTGAACTGAAAAGTAATTTTTGGAATTTCCTTGCATGAGCGAACTTTTTCGCATCAATATCTCGAGAATGTTGACTTTCAGAACCTTGCAACCGACGTGTACCATTATGACACAATAGAAATGTCTGTTACTTCTTCTTTCTCAACTCTTCTCTGTGATGTATTTTCAGTGTATAAATCTTGATGAACATTTATTAAATTGTTACTGACCAGTTTTATAATAATAAAAAAATAAACATCTTTTGATTGATTCACTTCTCAAATATTTTGTAAGCTACGTGGTCATTTCTATTCGCCAAAAAATATTTCTGAGATATCCATCACAAGGTTTCATGGTAGTTTCTCTTTTAATCTCTGGACAAACACATATGTCGATGTTTCTTAAAGAACCAACACAAATGAAAAATTAGAAAACAGCTGAAAAAAACAATTATATTAGGCAAAAAAATACTGAAATGAAATCACAGTGAAATAAAATACTGGTAAAAAATAGAACAATTAAACAAAATAAATAAATAAAAATAAAAGTAGAAAAAAGAACTATCAAACAAAAACATAGAATGAAAATCAAAAGAAGCGAAGCCAATTTATTTCAAGACGTTTCGGTTGTAAGAATCCACAATCGTCTTCGGGTGATGACTGGATTTATTCCTCTGAGAGATTACTATTTATGGTCATTCGAGTATTCGAAACCTTTTTTTCATTTTATTTTTTATTTTCAATGTTTTATTTAGTTGTCCTTTTTTTAACTCTTATTTTTGATTTTTTTGTTTGATTGTTTTTTGTTCTTGTATTTTGTTTCATTGTAATTTCATGTAAGTTTTTTTTGCTTGATTGTTATTTCTAGCTATTGTTTTTTCATTTGTTTCGGTTATTTTAGGGATTTCAAATCATTTTATATAATATTAGATAATGAGAGTCCGAACTAGTGAAATACATCTGTCGAATTGTATAAAAATGTATCAATCAAGAAGTTGTTTATCTTGTTGGGTGATAGTCAAATGTTATTATTGAAACTCATAATTGATGAGAAAGCTTATACTCAGTTCCAGTTCTCGAAAAAATGCAATGCTTTCTAATATTCCTGGAATATTATCGAACGAGCAACAGTTGAGAGAGATATTATTCATCCAATTCTCAACGATCCGGTCGAATGCAACGAACTATCAAGTCAAATAAACCCGAAAATTCTCATTTTTAAGAAGACGTTGACTAATGATTCCTCTTGATATTTCGGCATCGCGAACAGACCCCTTCAACGTGATTGATGCACTCGGTCTAGTAGGCCTTTCCTGTCGGTGAAATGACCACCTGTTGAAAGGGCTCTAAACACACACATCACATATGTGGTAACACCAGCGTTTGATGTCATGTGTAAATTTGCATTATTTATAGAGGTAATTTTTACGAGGATGAATTTTTTATTGTTAAAACACCAGCGCCGAAACGAGCGAGGATTATAACATCATGAATATGATGAACTTCTCTTTTTCCACGACTTTTTATTGCACACAATTTTTATGATAGAAACGTGTGCCATCTCTCCTCCCAATCGTGCTGCATTTCGAGGAGATTTTCACAGATTGTTTAAATTTGTTTTAAAATCTGTTTTTTTGTTAACTAGATGTCGCTCCCCTACGAACGGCAACTCCCAGAATTTGAAACTCAAGGGAGCTAACAGGGTCTTACATTTTAACGTGTGAATCCTAACACGTTAAATTTCATTATTATCGATACATTGTAACTCACACACTGTTTTCGCCAAGGCAAAAACAAAATGTACATCTCTATAAAACGCCAGGGTGGTTATTGAAAAATGTCTGATGAAAGTTAAGGGAAGTTATTGTAGACACTTCGGGTGAAAACCTTTCAGATTAATTCATCGTGATTACTTTCATAATGATTTCCTCACAGCTCATACTATATTGAACCTATTTTATAATGAACAAATAATATGTCGGTTAGACTGAGAGAGCTTTTGCAACTCGTTTCAAAGAACACACAGCACATATCCGATTTCGAAGGATGGAAAAATCTGGTCTCGCTATACACTTCTTGGAGAACGACCATATACTTATTGAAAAATCTCTGAAATTGTTGAGATCGGTACACGACAATAGATTTTAGGGGGTTTTCGTAAGTCTGGAGAGCAGAGAGTGGCAAGAGAAGTGTGAACAGTGACACAGGTCCCATTTCGAACAACCCAATCTTGATCTTTTCATGAATCACACTCTTAATATTAGCGAGAACTCTCACGAGAAATTTTCTCTCAAATGATGTGTATCAAAAAGTGGAAGTGTAATAAGGTGTTCCATAGAGACCGTTTTGGAAGTTGGAATTCATTTTATTCATCTGCTAAAGACGTTAACTCAGTTGGTGGAACGCGCGTCGAGAAGAGTATTGCAGTTCGAATGATTGAGAAAATTACTTGTTTCGAATAACTCATAAAGATAGTTGATAGATTTTATTGATCCTTTTTGCTACATAATGCTACAAATAATGTAAATATGCATAAAGGTACATAAAATATGTACAAAGGTACAAACAAACATATACATACATTCTAGGTCTAGATAAAATGCAAGTAAAA
>WOGP01007369.1:0-11804 GCA_015342065.1 Leptinotarsa undecemlineata
GTATACAGACACGAACATGATAAACCCTGTACCCTGCCGGATGTGACGTCACACCGCTTGGTGGACTCACACCCATACACCAAACACTTCAAGGTCACATCGCCTTGATTTTACTAAACCAATAAAAAGCAATTAATACGTCATAGTGGTAAAGGGAGGCCATAAATCGTCTGTATACATCTACTCACACCAGTCGATTCGTCAACGGTCGCTACACAAGAGAGAGGTCGGAAGCAAAAATTCTCCGATGTTCCCCATATCCATCGATATTCAATCTTTTTCCGCGCAAGCGGTCTTCACTAGAATTAGAAAGAGGAAGTGACTACTGTCCCGGCATTACTTCGATGCAAAATGTTAAACTTTAACAATGGAACGAAATTTTCGCTACAAACTGTTGAAAAAACCATTGAATATGTGACCGTTTCTTTGGTAGAGTAGTATCCAATATTTTTCAAACTGCTTTTCTGCAATACAAATCCATTTAGCCTCTCCTCGATCGGAGTTTTCCACAACGAATTTATTCGAGTATTGAAATGATGTTCCATATTTTACAAAAGTTTCCCTCTATTCTTCTTCTTATCTTTAAATTCAAATAAAACAAACTGTCTGTGAGATATCATCGAAATTTATATTCATCTGAAAGACCTATAGATGTCATTATGTGTGGCTTCTCTGTATGGAGCACCGTCCTGTTGAAACCACATACAGTTGGTGTCCAGATATCATCCAATCAGGCAAAAAAAGTTGGTAATAGTGCTCGCCGTTATCAGTTGTGGCCTGGCCAACGTCGCTTTCAAAGAAATATGGATCTATGACGCTTCCAGCCCGAAATCCACATCAAACAATGACTTTTTAATCAGGTTAGAGCCTGGCTCCCTATCCCTTGCGGCTGGCGATTGTCAGAAGGACAAATGGCTCATGACTGAACGGTGGTGGCGATGAAAAATTGGTCATCTGTTAACGGGGGACTTGAGGGCCTCATTCGACAGAGTGTCGGGGCCTTCTAAATCGGGAGGGGTCTTCTACAGCATAATCTATAGCTTTCCTACCTAACGGGTTATCGTGCGTTTCCGCACAGTCAAAAATTCGCCGATTCCTCGACTGAATTGATTACTGAATGGAAGGTAGCTGCAGATCTCTGCGGATGGCTTCGTTCCGCACGAACCACGAAGCATTCACAATCATCCATATCAACTTATTTTGTAGTCTCTCCAGTGGAGATATTGCTCGGAGCCGGTTGGCTCCAGACGCCTGAAGCATACATGATGACAGGCTTGAACATCGTATTGTAGATGTTAATCAGATCTGTTGATCAGAGGATACAGATCCATGGTGATTTGGCAAAACAGACAATAAATGACAACTAATTTGACAGAAGTGGGCCGTTATCATTAGTCGAAGAAGCACATGTTGGAAGACCATATCTGTCTCTGTATCTGTAGAGTAGGGAGGGTGAGTATAGACCCACAGCACTTAGGCCACATGTGACTCATTGTACATCCTCCCAAGGAGTTGTCCTCCTAGGTCATCGTCCATCTTGCCCTTTCCAGGAAGGTGGACAGATCACTAGGAGGCATCTGGCAGGTGTAGGCCAAGACTCGACGAACACACACTCTCTTTGGCAACCTTGAGGTGTCTCACGATGGCCTCCACGAAGATTTTGGAAGGTGCAGGTGCATTACTGTCGTTGCGCGGCTTGTACAACCTTCTTGGGGTTCCCTCCGTGGAGGTACCAAAGTGAGTTGGTTTTTCTGCAGGGGTAGCCGTTTCCTTGCCTTTATTCAAGGCGGAGCTTTTGGCTCCCGGCGCAGGAAGTGCCCTTGCTGTTGGAGTGGGGGAGGAGGAGAGTGCATCCCTGCTGCCACTCCTGCCGTCTTCACTCACTTTCTCTGCGCTTACGTCTCACGAGGTAATCTGCTATGTTCAGCCTCATTCCAAGCGATAGATTGAGGATGACAAATTTGGTTAACTCCAGCCACTGTCTTAGATTGAGGTTTTTGTGTTTGTTTTTTTCATGTATGTTCCCACGAGTAGCAAGGGAGGAGTTGGTCACCTCTGGTAGAGCCCCGCATTACCAGAGGTAGGCTGATTACAATGAGGTTTCGCCCAGTTCCTCAAGGGAATCGTTCGTAACCGCATTCATTCAGCTGCGGTCATTCAGCTGTTGGCATGATTCTTTACGCCTTAGCTTGGGTAGGCTGGTCCACGGTGGCATGTTTTGCAAAGGCTTTTGGGAAGTTTTAGTACCCCTCACCCTACTTATTTCTGCCACTGACCAGGAGTCCGGCACCCCGTCTATAAGGCCACATTGGATTCCCGGATAGGGCCTCCAGTCCCCTGTCCGTTCACCAATCTGCCACCTGGAGACGCGCCTGATAGGTAGCCCAACCCACGAGGAATACCCTATACTTGTTGATCCAATTGGTATATATTTCAACTGACATTTGCTAGTGACAAACAATAACTAATGAATAATTAGTAGATATAATGGCTTTTCCCAGATTTTGACTCAAGTTTTGTACTCAAGACGCTTTGCATCCTTCTGAGTTTATAATCTGTTCGGAAAACCCGCAACATTTCAATTTTCAGTTTTTTGTTCATGGGTTTTTTGTGACTTACCAAAAAGAAGATTTAGTGTTGTTAATGATTTTGAAGTTGAATCGCAACCGTTTTGAAAACGATATAATCAGTTCGTTCGCTATCTCCTCGATATACCGCTATTTATCCCTTTTGTGAATGTTGTGTCAAGGAGTATAATATGCATCAACAGTTAAGTTAGCTGGAAAACATTCCAAGGAGGTCCTGAGAAAACCCAAAACAGCTTATTCAAGAGGAAAACATTAACTATCAGGTAACTTTGATGCTCTCGTATCGAAATTAATTACAATCAAAATTACAGTCCATTGATAATGCCATTTATGTACTTTCGCTATATCATTTGTATTTTTTAACGTACATATAATAGTCTTTAAGATATATATGAGTGGAATAAATATCTTCCGTTCTTCATCAATTTTGAGTTTTTCGTTCGGTCCGATACATAGTTTGAACGAAACTGCTATAAATTCCCCGGATTGATTAATTTTCCTGTAGTATAGTTTCAGTGTGCATAATAATTGAGCTTCGGTGAGAGACGTGCATATGCGCCGTTGGAATAATTTCAGATGAAAATACAGAAAGGAATTCACTGTTTACACAAATATTTGGCTGCGGAATGCGACTTAGAGCGCATGCGCCGCTTACTTCGGACCGAGTTTAAAACCACAGGTAAAACGCGGGATTCTATGACTCAGTCGCGTGTTTTCGCATTTGGCAGTAATTCAGCGACTCCCGCGATTTTCAATAAAAATATCTCGTGCTGATCGTATTGATTTTTAATCTCGTGATAGAGCTTGATTATTTAATCTATTATCATGGAAGTTCAGTCAATTATTATTGATGATATCCAGAAGCTGAGGGAAAATACGGTGCAAAATATATTCAGTGAAAGTGAGGATGCAGAAATTAGAAGGTATGATTTTTTTTAGTATTTATATGATGACTGCTATTTATAACACCACAAGAAATGTTACCAAGTTGCTCTTCAAATGCGATATTTTTCAACTTTTTTGTCATCATATTTCAGAACTAGTCCGGAATTTGAACGAGCAATATAATAACAACAATTTTATAACAATTTTATTAAGCAGTTTCAAATAATAGCACCAATTTTGGTTGAGCAAAATATATAAAAAATTATAATTATGCGTCTATTCTATACTTTTCTAATATTTCTCGTTTACGGAAGTTGGTAAAAACATACAGTGTGACACACTTAAGATGAAGACACCCTGTATTCTACTCATTTTTGACAGCAGATATTTGATTTTTGATACAGGCATAGAGCATCTTGGGCCGCACTTTTGGCAATATTTAGCCCAAGTGACAGCCTTGAACCCAACCTACTGCATTCTTTCGAAAAGGGCACTCCTTGCCTTCAATTGTTTCATGGTCTTCATGCATTGAATTTGCATCAATATTTTGATCAAATATTCATTCCTATTTTCAAATCATGAGCATCATATAAATAATTCATCAGAAATCAATTGCTACTCTTCATACAAAATTATCAGCGTTTTTGCTTATATTAGCATAAAGCTATGTAGAATTGAAAGGATTTCCAATTGTAAAAAAATCAGATGACAGGAGAAATTGACGGTTATGATCCGTTTATTGTTGAGTTGACATTTGGCGACAATTCGAAGTAGAAAAATTTGACGAAAGAGGAAATGGATGCAATAAAAATTCTTATAGTGAATGTTCTATTCTTTTCTATTTTTTGTCTGAGATATCAATAGTCATTTATTTAAAATCATGTTTTATGCATAAAAAGATACAAGGAGAAAATCATAAGTGTATCATAGTTGTTATGTCTAGCTAACCCTCGTTAGTTTTTCGAGGCTAACGTTATCAATTTTTTCCGCGTTATATACGCTATCCCGACGAACCTGGCAATAACTTTGGTTTTTCTTCGGGATTTAAGTCTTTGACGATGAAGGCGAATGTGCCACTTTCACCACCGCCTTCGCCAAGTCCCAAGATCTATTTCAAATCTTGTAATCATTTCAGCACATGTTTCTTTTGGTTTTTTTGGTTTTGGACCGGTATTGATTCGATCAGTTTCATACTTCTCAAATGTTTTTGTCAAAGAAGGAGTTTTGGAGGTATAGATAAAAAGTTTATCCTGACAGATTTTACACAGTTCTTGTTGAAGCAGTGCCAGTTGTTTTTTCAACCCTTTTTTGAGACTTGTGATCTCCATGGCGATCAACAAGATTTCTTAGAGTATTTAAACTGGTTGCGTGGCATCTTTGACATGAATCATAAAAGTTATTTTTCCAAGGAAAAACAGAGGAAGATAATCACAGTAGACCGGGTCTGGTTTCAACTGATTGCCTTGCAGTGATAGCAGTCGATGTCGAAATTACTTACCGCCTTTGGGAGTCTCGATCATCTTTGATATTCGCAGACTGAGTCCTCCGTCGATCCCATAAATGACTTCTTCGTAAGGTGGGATGTAATCACCTTTTCCTTAACGTACACTTTCTTGACAATTGACGTGACAAATATGGAATAATGCCAAACAAACTCTCTATTTTTCTACAGAATATATCGATATTTTTTATTAACGTGTTTGACAGTTAAGTCACAAATAACAAAAAAATCAGATTCTCTATGCAGAATACTTGTTAATTTTATCATCCAAACATTTTTTTATTTGTTACTGATCTCGATAAAAAATTGTTCTCAATATTGATCAATGTTAGTATTCGACAAAAAATCGTTCAATAAATTATTCAACTGAACATCGCCAGCTCAAACCCTCTGAGTGAACTAATTTCATTGATTAATATACGTAAGACAAACCTATTTTTCTACAGGTGTTACTGTTTAGGAAGCTGAGTCATCACAAAATACCTAAAAATAAATGGTCTGAAATATTAACGTACTTAGTCAGTTTAACGACCCGATATATTCACTTGACGTTTTTGGACGAATGTTTTTTTGAATAAAATTTAACAAAAAATAAACATAATCATTCGGCAGTGTTATTATTCTTGGCAAGTTGAAAACAAAACCAGTCAAAGGACATAAATAGTCGTTTAAAAACAATACCTTCAACTTTTTGTCAAAAACTTTCGGGACAATTTTCATTTCAATTTAATTATTCACTTCACTTTTCAAATTCAAAATACTCAACGCCACAATTTGTTAATGAAAATAGACATTTATGTTACGAAGCTCACTACACTCATTTTTCGACCAATTCACTTCGTTCAGACACTTTCCAAATGCGAAAACCCACTAAAAGAAGACCATGGCCACTATATGGTAGTCAGCGGCCAATGTAATTCACCATAACTTTCTGCAATCGGGCCAAACCATCACAGCGGAGTCGTATTGTGAGAAAATTGACGAAATGTACCGGAAATTGCGTCCGCAGTAGCCGGCACTGGTCAACAGAGAAGGTCTGACAACGTCCGTCCGCACGTTTCACAAATCACCTTCGTAAAATTGAACGAGTTGAACGTAGAAGTTCTGCCACACCCACCTTACTCCCAAGACCTCTCACCAATCGACTACAATCTTTTCAAGCACTTTGATCACTTTCTCAACGGCCTTCGTCGACTTCATCGAATCCCGAATACATAATTTTCATGCTTACGGAATTAACCGACTTGTGTTACGTTGGTAAAAGTGCTCCGATTCAAATGGCGCTTATTTTGAATTGAATGATTATTCACTGAGATATAACAGTTTAAAGTAGACTCATAAAAACAGATAAATCTTTTACACAACCTAATTGGTTTTTTTTATTATTTTTTTTCCTGGTTGATTGGGCCGTTACTTGATGGAGATCCATAGTAATTTCAAAAACTACACCTCACCTCATCTCCACAAGGTTTGTGGAGATCAAATCGTAAGGTGTAGTTTTTGAAATTAATTGTTCAGAGCTTTTACTAGTTTCTTGACAATCACAACTGAGAATCATTACATAAACGAATGGAAAATAAACTGAATTGGAAGATAAAGTCTCTATCATCTGATCACACCTTAGAACTAAATAAATACCTAAATGAAAATATTTCTATCATCTGTTTAGGATTCATGAACCCATTTGGGTAGGTAAAAACTATTCATATCTAAATATTCAACGTCCCAATTTCAGTATTTTTATCAATATTACATTCTGTTTTAGTCACAAAGTGGCAATTAGGACCCATTCCTGCCCGAAATAGGCTAAGTACTAGAACGGACAACCAGGAAATACAGACCCATCAGTTTAACATCATTTCTAATCTAACCATGAATAGGCTGCTAGACCGATATATAAGAGACTAGACAAACGAAGAAAGACCTCTTAGTGTTCGTCAATATGCGTGCCAGGCTAGGATATCCCTCATAAACTCATTGCGAAAAAGCGTAGTCCTGAACATTACTTGCTGGTGGATAAAAGCTAGTCCACTCTAGAAGAGGCTAATATATGGGTAGAAGCGGAAAGGTATTGCCCGCAAGGAGCAATCGCCATTGCTTTGGCAACTCTAGTCGACGACCTCCTCAGAACGCTACCAGAAGAAGGCTTTTATTGCCTTGGATATGTGGACGATCTGGCAGTAATCACCAGGGGAAAATTTGGTGACGTTATATCAAAGTGCATAGTCGAGAGGTGGTGTGAGTATGATAATCTCTTGGTTACTGCCAAAAAACTACCGTCGTTGTTTTAACAAAAAAAGAGCAATCAGAGGACTGAAACCATCGATGCTCAACTAGGTTGATATTCTATTCGCTACGGAAGTGAAATATCTGGGGAAAACCTTCAATGATAGGCGTACGTGGAATCTCCACATTCAAAAAACAGCTCATAAGACTAGGATGGCCCTGAGAATCGGGGACGAATAGACAAATGTTGACTGACTGCCACGAAAGCCATTAGAACGACCCCAACTGCAGCTCTTGAGGTTCTGCTTGGCTTTAACCACTAAATAGCTATATTCAAAGAGACGTCAGAATTGTAATACAGGCTGAAGCTGAACAACGAACTGAAGGATCCAATACTGGAAATACCAGTGGACAATATATTCTCGCAATACAATTTCTATAAAATCTTCAAAACTATCACACCAAGCAGAGAGGACTTAAAAGCGGCCCATTATGAATCAATGTACTGCACTACTTCAATTGTGTCGTCAATGTAACTAACAGAAAAGTTTTTTTCATATAAAATTGTAGATGGATTTGAAAGTAACAAAAATTTAGCCCCGTCAGTTCTCATTGGCCTCCCAGTATACCCAATGAATTTTTTAGTGACATTTAAAAATCACCAGTACACAAAATTAAATGAGTGCAACATCTTGTACTCTCTGAAAAATCTAATTTCACTTCATTCGAACATATGCGAGATCTGAAAATAGCAGTCGTAGTTGAGGCTTTCACATTTCATTGAAATAATGAGCATCTTTAAAGAAACATGGCACGGCTATTATTAATACAACGTGATTCATGTAAATAACATAAAATTATCGCAGCAGTACTTCAAAGAAAGAATGAATGAAGTGGAAAGATCGTTAAATATCATAAGTGCTGAAATTCCTAAAGTTAGTTATTTCCGTACGAAATTCAGAACTAAAAATGTAACAGGAAAGGAGAGTAGTTATACATTCCTGTAAAGGTATGCGTGAAATTTGTCCCAGAAACCTTGCCAACTCATAAATTGCTCAGCGACTTTGCATGCTGACAGAAATGTGCTGCAAATTATACCATAAATTGTTTCTTTTGTACGGCGGTCCACCCTCAAATTTTGTTTCGTTGAGAGACGGTCCTTCCCATTTCAAGGATTATGACTGTCGGGAAATGTCCTGTAGTGCCTTGGCGAAAATTATGTAAGTCATGAAATAAATAATAATATCCCTTGTTATTTAGTCGTGTGGTTCATTTATTGCTTCTTAAGTTTGTTATTATTTATCATTGAAATTAGCAGACATGAAAAATAATTGAGGATAGTTTGTCGTTTTGTTTTGAATTTTTAGATGATCCATATAAACCCTTATGAACAGTTTGACTTTCCCATATCTTCCAATATGTGATGAAATTGGCCGATTTAACTAAATTTATTGTGAGATTTCATCAAATAGTTTACAAAACCATTGTCTTGTACTACCGCTGGATGGGAGAAGGAGATATCAAGAGCAGATAGTTGTTGATTAACAAATGGATCAAAAACACCTCCCGGTTCTGGTGCAGGTGTTTTTAGTTGCAGACCTAGGACAGAGTTATCTACCTGCCTAGAAACTTATGCGACTGTATTTCAAGCTGAAATTCACGCTATTGAATTGTGTGCGGAGAGACTGGATAAATCCAACCTCATTCACAAGTCAATGAAAATATTCTCGGACAGTCAAGCGGCGTTGGAAGCTCTTGACTCCTATCGAGCAACGTCTAAATTGGTAGCAAACTGCCAAAAACGACTCTCCTAGATAGGAAGACTTAACAGATTGTCTCTGTTCTGGATTCCTGGCCATACTGGCCTGGAAGACAATGAAGCTACTGACTCTCTTGCAAAGGATGGTGCTGTGAGCGGCTTCATTGAACCAGAACCTGTCATTGGCAATGCTTTGGGCTTTGCCAAACAAACACTGAACACCTGGATGACAAGAAGATTTATGGACTTCCTGGCAGAATCTTCCAGGATTGGCTCACTCCAAGGCGTTTATTCACCCTTCGAAGCTTGATACCAAACAGTTGTTGGACTACAGTAAGAATGAACTACGATGTCTAACAGACCTTCCTACAGGTCACTGTCATTTGGATCATCATATGCAGAGACTTGGACTGTCGGAAGACAGTGTGTGTCGCCTGTCTGGAAAATGATGAAACTGCAGAGCATATACTTTTGCCTGCCCCGCTGGGGACCGAATCAGGTTCTTTGAGTTCGGCAGATCCATTCTCTCACCATCTTACCCAAAAGACTACTCACCATACAAATTAATAGGCTTGGTTGAGAAACTGGATTTATTTTGCCGAGTGTGAATAGGTGTGAGCCACACTAAATCCTTGTGGGTTGCGGTGGAGGGTCGAATAGACCCAGTCACTTTTGGATAATGGATATGAAAATAACAGCATCACTCGTGGTGCTGTTATTTCACAACAGAATGGTATCTCAACGATGGTTACATTCAAAGGTGTGTGTATCTAGTCCATTAGCATGTAGAGGGTGGCTACAGAAGTACACGGCGGTAGTTATTTGAAAAGTATCACTGTATCAGAAAGTACACAATCTATAAAGCATATGTTTCAAGTTTGAAGACGCTGCATTGTTTAGTATTTGTTCGACAGCCATCAATAGCGAACGTTTTCGTTGAATTTGTGGTAAACTACTTTCATTTGCAAGGCTTCAGCTCAACCAATATAAAATCTGAATAGTATTCCACTCGGAACGTGCTAGCTCCTTCGTTTACGAGCTGCCAAGACGAGCATCGCTGGAATCCACCAAATGAGGTGACGATTCCAGAAACGGTGAAGGAAATCAACAAAGCAGTAGGTAGGTAGGTAGGTCTAAAGTGAGTTCGTCTATTCGACCCTCCACCGCAACCCATAAGGGTTTATTGTGGCTCACACCTATTCATACTCGGACAAATAAACCAAGCCGATTAGTTTCTATAGTGAGTGGCCTTTCAGGTTAGATGGTGAGAGTACGGATTTGCCAAACTCACAGAACCTGATTCGGTCACCAGCGGGGGAGGCACAAAGTATATGCTCTGCAGTTTCATAATTTTCCAGACAGAGGCGACACACATTGTCTTCCGACAGTCTAAGTCTCTGCATGTGATGATTCAAATGACAGTTACCTGTAAGAAGGCCTGTTAGATATCGTAGTTTATCCCTACTGTAGTCCAACAACTGTTTGGTATCAAGCTTCGAAGGATAAATAAATGCCTTGGAGTGAGCCAATCCTGGAAGATTGTGCCAGAAGTCCATAACTCTTCTTGCCATCCAAATGTTCAGTGTTTGTTTGGCAAAGCCCAAAGCGATGCCAATGACAGGTTCTGGACCAATGAAGCCGCTTGCAGCACCCTCCTTTGCAAGAATGTCAGCAGCTCCATTGCTTTCCAGGCCAGTATTCAGACCAGAGAAAATCTGTTAAGTCTTCCTATCGAGAAGAGTCGTTTTGGGCAATTTGCTACCAATTTAGACGTTGCTCGGTAGGAGCCAAGAGCTTTCAATGCCGCTTGACTGTCCGAGAATATTTCAATTGACTTATAAGTGAGGTGGGATTCATTCAATCTCTCCGCACACAATTCAATAGCGTATATTTCCGCTTGAAATATAATCGCATGAGTTCCTAGACACGTAGATAACTCTGTCTTGGGTCTGCTACTGAAAACAACAGCACCAGCACCGGAAGGTGTTTTTGATCCATCTCTGAACTAACAACTATCTGCTCTTAATATTTCCTTCTCCCTCAGAATATAGTCCTCTCTACTCGGGAATTGTAGTTTATAAGGCAGTTCGTAGTTGACAGTTGGAGGCATAAAGTCAGAGGTCATTTCCAGAATGCTGTGACTTCGAATGTCAACCAACAGTCTGTTGCACACTGCATTTAATTGATTTGTGCAATTGGCAATGTACACAAGTCTGTATGCAGTCCATCTAGCCTCTCTTTCCAGAAAAATGTGGTGAGAAGGTAAATCTAGAAGGATCTCCATGGCCGCTGACGGTATGGTTCTGATGGCACCACTGATAGGCAGACAAGCCTGTTTCTGTAAGCCAGAGAGCTTCGCTTGGGCCGTTTTTTGTAAAGCCTTCGGCCACCAAGGAATTGCACCATAAGTGATCATTGGTCTGACAATCATCACATAAATCCAATGGATTTGTTTGGGACCTCAACCCCAAGTTTTACCACAAATCCTTCGACATGTCCATAGAGACAGTCTGGCTTTGCATAAAACTTTTTCCAAGTGAGCGTTCCAGGTGAGTCTTTTATCAAGGACAATGCCAAGAGATACTTCTCCTCCATTCCAAATGGAATGACCACACCATTGCGGAAAAGTGACGTTAGATCGTCCAATTTCCTTCTCTTAGTGGCGGAGATTAACACAGTTTTGCTGGGGTTGACAGACATCTGTTCCCTCAGGTACCAACTGTGAACAAGTTCCAACGCGCTTTGGAGGATATTACAAGGTGCCCTTCCCGACGTAGGCCTTGCCTGGATGACAAGGTCATTTGCATAAGCTTTGCAGCTTCTGTCGAGGGCATCAAGCATACTA
>WOGP01007370.1:0-11804 GCA_015342065.1 Leptinotarsa undecemlineata
CAAGTCGTTTTTGTATTGTTGATAAGGGTATATTATCATCTGAAGAATCAAAGTCATCAAATTCTCGATTCATGATACTGGCAACATCATCGTCTAAGGGAGTTTCTCCAAAATTACTATCCACAGGTAATTCAACACCTAAAATCATCAGATAAATTGGAATCTTCACTAGCAATACAAGGAATTTTTACGGCAGTCATCTTGCCATAAAATACTTTGGGATCCATACCAGAAAACATGATTATATTGTCAGGATGATCCATCATTGCACGATGTGCCATATAAGGTACATACTTGTTTCCAGAATTGTTCATTAGTTCTGAGAAACTTTTCACTACTGAACTTACCTAGAGATGTTTTTGATATCACTGTTAAACACTGTTTGAAAATACTTTCCAAACAAGAGTAAATGGACAGCAAAGATCACTTCCAGCGTGACGAATGAAATTTCTAACAAAAATGAACTTGAAGACTCCTTCCAATGCACTCAATGCTAAAATAGTCCAGCCGTGATGTGTATGAGATAGATTGGTTCGTACCAGATATGGTCATATATGAAATGACGACAAAATTCATTCTCAAGTATCATAAATCAAATAATTTATGCGGTAATTCATGCGGTGAGGGTTAACACAATCAATCAAGTGCTATTTGATTTCTCCATTTTGATAGGCTGACCGACACCACTCTGTAACATAATTAAGGTTGATTGTTCGACGAAGTTCCGTTCAGGAGTCTGAAAACTCGCAAAATGAATCATTATATGACAAAGCATGAACTTTAGTAATTTCCTGATGATGCTTACTAGGTAAGCGGAACGCGTTAAATGATAAATGACTGTCATATTGAAACACGAAAAATTCTTACGACAATAACGACGAAACGATAACAAAAAACGCATGCAAAACGGTCAAAAATGCACGCAAAACGGTCTAAAACGAACGCAAAACGGTCGAAAAGAACGCGAAACAATCGCACGCAAAACAGTCGAAACGCTTGTAGAACGGTCGAATACTTCGCTCTTTCCATTTTCGAATGTTAACTCCACAATACCTAACTACTCGACGAATTTGCTGCCATCTCCTTTTTCTCATAATGATGATAACTCATAGGACTGAGTGTCCTTATGACATGTTGATATGCTGGACTTCTGTTGAACTGACATGTTTTTTTCTTAAATGATATATTTTGAAACGCGTTGTATACACATTGATATCATATTTTGAACCGATGTATTTTGAGACACCTCGAACACATTGAGGAATCGCACGTTGAAAACTTACAGCCTCGTGAAACTGTTATGTTTTTTTCTTAAATCTGATTCATTATTATTACCATATCACCTTTGCGCTGCCAATTTTCATCGAGTTGTTCACGTTCTATTTTGAAACTGGCAACGCTATATTGCCTCATCAACAATGATTCATTTTACAACCGGCAACACCTACTTGCGCTGGAAACGTAAAACATCGATACCATCTCCATATCTGTTTGCATCGATAACGTCACACGCGTCTCTTGCTCTTACACACACATACACATCTCTATGTGAAATATTGATTTTTTCCAAATCTAAGTATATTTTCCTATTTTCAACATGAGAGAGACGATTACAACTACCCTAACGTTCTACGGAAATCAACAAATGCGATCATCTATATAAAATTAGTCAATTTCGGTCCCTACAGAACTAACGCTTTAACTACCCATCATTCGCAGTTACTGTCACTCTATTACGTTGGTGTAGAGGCTACGGACAATATTTTCCACGAGGACGTTCAGGGTTCGAATCTCATACTATAAACTTTTTTAATTAGAAACACGTGACTGGAACGCGAGATTGGGACCCGAGAGGTGAGGCGGAGTCCCAAGGGGGCCCACGCTCTTTGAATCATTCCGATACTCATTCCATCCTGCGTCGATGACGTCACACGTTTCTCTCTCCCACTCTATAGTCTCCCTCTGAAATACTCACCTACGACGCACGACCTTGAAGTGGGTTTGGACCAAGCTTGTTCTTCTACTGGATTTGAATTATCC
Source organism: Leptinotarsa undecemlineata (assembly GCA_015342065.1). Classification (NCBI taxonomy): domain Eukaryota; kingdom Metazoa; phylum Arthropoda; class Insecta; order Coleoptera; family Chrysomelidae; genus Leptinotarsa; species Leptinotarsa undecemlineata. Next base: position 2,041 of record WOGP01007370.1, read on the forward strand.
ATTGTACTTTCTGATTGGTCGACTGTATGACGGTAGAAGTGAAGAAGTTGAAGTGGTCTGAAGTGTGCTTTGAAAGCCAAGGCTCAATGTACACATAATGGACGTTTGGCAGAGATGAGGCGCTGCCTTTTGCCCCGTGTGAATAGGGCCTGAGTTCCAAAAACATCAGAATGAAGCTGCTCAAATGTTCACATCATTTTCTATAAGGAATGACTCAGAACTTCTATAGATATATTACTATGGGTCAGTTTCGTTCCCGACGAAATGACCGCCTAAAAATCAACCATTCGCAATTACTTTCAATATTCCAAGTTGGTGTAGAGGCTAAGGACAACGTCTACGTCCTAGGTTCAATTCTCATACCTTAATACTTTTTTCAATTAGGAGCACGTGATTCATACGTGACAAGGAGACCCAAGGGGTGATGCGAAGTCCCAAGGAAGCCCACGCTATTTAAATCTCTCCGACACTTATTCCTTCCATTCCTTTATCGATTCAATCAGATGTTTCTCTCTGCCACTCACTATAGTATCTCTGTGAAATACTTTCCACCGATGCACGAGTGGTGCGCTCGTACACGCCTTGTTCATCTACTCGAGCTGTCCTTGAAGCTTTTCCGCAAGAGCATTTTCGCTAGAGCTTTTCATCCCCAGGTTCTAGCGATTCCGAACACTCACTCCACCTTTCGTTTCTGTAGTCAGTGATGGCCTGTTTAACTTGGTTGGATATCTTACTAGCCGCAGCCTTGTCTCCAGAATAGAGCGTCCGCTTATGAACTTATCTGAATCGGTTTCTCTCCCGAATAAAAGTCTTTATTCTGGGAGAAAACTCATTATAACTTAGCAATGGACATTCTGTCCTGGTTGTGGCTGCGCGAAAAGTGTTTTTCACAGACAATTCGAAAGCCTCCATCACCACGTCGATACCGTTGCAAGTTTAAAGTGCCTCACAGTTTGTACGTGTCTCCACTAGATGAGCTTTGAAGGCATTCCAATCCGTGGATGATCTCACGCAGTATTTCTGGTAAAGGGGAACCAGCATAGGGATGACTGGATTATGATCTGAGTCAAACTTCGACAAAGCGTAAATTTCGTAGGACGTGGAGGCGTTTTCAATAGTGCGGTATGAAGCACTCCGGCCTATAATATCCGCGATATAAAAGGCCTGAGTTCTTGAAGTTGAAGCCACCAGCGGCAATTGTCGGGCTACTTGTCGACATCAGCAGTTAATTCGGTGATTCTGGGAATATACGATTCTGCAGCTGGGTTGTAAATCGAGATTAGTCTATGACGACCTTTTATTAGTTGGAACTCAACGCCAACAGCTTCTGTGTTATGTAACTGATACGAGTAAATGCCGAATTGTACGTTGGGCAGATTACGTTTGACAAAGATGACAAATCCTCCTCCGGCACGTCCAACGCGTTCTCTATGAGAACGCCTATTAGAAAGTTTTAAAAACCTAGCTTATTGTTAAGAATACTGCTGGCATTCCAAAATACAACCTACAGAGAGCTAGGCAATGTTGGTTGTCTAGCGATTAGTTAGCCCCAGTTAGCACGTTCGTGTTTACCGTAAACATTTTCTCGAGTACGGCAAACTAAATGAAGAGTTTTTTTTGTCCTATTCAGAGCGAAACAGCCGCGGTCGACCTGGCGGAGGTGTTACCGCTCTTGGCCGCTCCAGTGTAGCTCATAACGGGGCGTGTGCACTTTTTAGGTGTGGATGCATTTCGAGGGCCACCTGCATCGACTTTGGTCCTCCTGCTAACCTTACGGAACTCAGGACAACCGCGATAGTTTGCAGTATGCACACTCTTTCAATTATTAAGGATTCACGCGTGTCTTTTTGCACTCACCTGAAAGGTATCTGCCGGCGCACTTGACGCAAATGAGTATTGCTAAGCACTTCCGCAGGGAATGCCTGGACAGCTAACATCGGTAACACTGCCCTACCAGTATTTTCTGATATTGAGGCTCAATCTTAACTCTAACGGTGAAAAGATCCCATATATCCCGTCATATAATGTTTTTGATTCCAGTTCACTTGAACCATCATTTTGATGACGAATGATGGTTAAAAAACTTCTTTCATCAAGGCGTCCTCAATATCAGAGGTCTCCACATGTTCTGGACTCTTCTGAAGATAGCTTTGATTTGCCTGTCTTTAGGAAAGGTGTACATATGGTGGGGGATCTTTGTCCTCCTAGCTTATGACAATTGAAAAAAAAATGTACTTTTCGGGTGTTTTGGGGAAGCTAAGGATGCACAGGGAGAGAGAAGCTAGCTCCTTGTTCAGTGGAATTTCCAACCTGATTTTGATCAACATTTGGGATCAAACCATTTTTGGGGCCACCCTGTATAGTGGAGATTGACTTGGCTGCAGTATCAGAACCATTACTCATGTCGACATCATTCACATCACCCTCCACAGAGGATTTAGTGATCGATAGCTTTGACTCGGACAAGTTTCCATCTTCATCACGAAGTTTGACTACTTTTTTAGTCGATATTTTCGGCTTAGTGCCTTCATTTTTGTTTGCCGGTTCATTCGGCTTTGTTGTGTTTATATTTTCCTTTGGCTGACCAGAAAGGATGGAGTCGGCGGGAGTACTTACAGAGAAAACCTTTCGCGAGGAACGATTAAGGAGCTCCTTGACCTCTGGTGGAGTACAATCGCTGACTCAGGAGTGCGCTTTAACAGTTCTGTTGGGCTCAGTCCCAGTCGATCAAGCTAAAGGGCTATAAAATCGATCACTTCATCCTTGGGCCTGACCAACAGATCATCCAGCTGTTCCTCCATTCAGGTATCCAAACTCACAACTTTGGTTTTTCCCAAAAGTTAATAAATGACATCCTGAAAAGTTTCGTAGAAGATGAATTTGAACGTACTCACCAGGAATCTGAATAGTTCTTACGCACAAGAACCAACGCACAAAAATGGATTAACACCTGCTGAACGACTGAAAATTTTAAGAAATTTGACGGAGAGCAAAAAATTTCGGCAATCACTTTGACAGCTAACGTCAGATGTTTTCAATTCTAGCATTCGAAGAGAGAAAGATAGTTTCGATGAACGAATAAAAATATTAAATGAAATTAGGATGCTTGTATACAGAAAATTTGCATTTTATATCACTTCAGTCAATGTTTTCAATTTTCAGTACTGGATGTACAAGTTCAGGGATGTTAGCCAGGAGAATTATGATTCCAATAACAAAACATTTCTGCAGACTAATTTCGCATCAATAACAACAATGCTGTCATCTGTACCAACAGCTTTAACTACTGTGATAGTATCTCTTTTCGCCCACAGAATAGATCTCAGATTACGTTTACTTGGTACCATGGTAGCACTGAGTATATCTTTCATATCTTTCACGATATTGGTAGAGGTAAACACGGATTCTTGTAAGTATATCTGTTGAATTCGCGAAATGAATAAATTCATATGTACATTAACGATATCTGGGGATTATGTTGATTCCATATCTTATTACTTGTTTCAAAGGATTTGTTTATAATATATCTGCCACTTCTGTTTGGAGATAGTTGACAATGTTTCATGATGAAATTCATTAGTTTGGACTTCCATTATCTCATATGATATAAAATTATTTGATTTTCCTAAAACAATTGATAAAATCAAAATGAATATCAAAACAATAACAATTATATGAAGCAAGAAAGCCCTGGAATAATTACTATAAAATAAAATACATGCTACAATTGAAATCTGAACAATTGAAAAAAAAAACAGAAATTGAAATATTTCAAGACAAGGTACTTAACGGCATTTCGATTGTTAGTATTCACAATCGTCTTCATGTGATGACTGTGCTTCCTCCGAGAGATGACTATTCATAGGCCATTCGAGTACTTTCACATATCCCCTTTTTGCTCTCTCCGCTTCACCGGTTCAGCGGGAACTGACTCTTTGGCGGGAGTTGACCGTTTTCCGCTTGATTGGATGCGTTGCTGGACAACATATATGCGACTCTTTTGAAACGTGACGTCATTGTGTACCAGGTGATAAAGGGTGCACAGCGTTGAAAAATAAAAATATGGCAGCTGCTTGTCAAAATATCATGAAGTATAAAGAGTGTTGTTTCAAAACACACCTACCAAATGTTATACAGGGCGTGCATCTTTGAAGAAGAGAACAGGGTGACTCAAAATACATGATTTAACAAAAAATAACGTCAATGTATACAAGTTATGGCAAAAATTGATCATTTGGAGATAAACATGACGGTTTAACGCGGCTCAATTATTTACCGTGCGATCACTTAATCTATACAAGGTGCCTTAGAATGCATCATGTTGGACATGACGTCAAAGTGTACGGGATGGCTCAGAAAACATCAAAAAAGAAAAAAGCATAACGTCAGTATGTACAAGGTGTGGCAAAAATACATTATATGGAAAGAACATGACCGTTCAACGAAGCCCAAACGGAGCTGTGGAAAAATACATTATTCAAAAAAAATAAGACGGTTCAATGGGGCCCTATTGTTTCATTGCACGAATGTTATGTCACTGAGAAATATATATGCATAGGAATATAGATTATATGAATTCATTCATTGTTATAAGAGGAAGTATGAATTAGTTCTGTTTGTCGCTCAGTCCTCATCATCGATGAGGGTACACATCAGGACCATTTATTGCCGATGATGGTGAACGATATAGGAATTAACGAATCTTTACGATTTATCGGTTCAGCGGGAACTGACTGGCGGTAGTTGACCGTTGTTCGCTTGATTGGATGCGTTGTTGGACAAAATATCGTTGCCTACATGCCCAACTATTATATGTCCAAAAAGGTTTATTTTCAGGTGAGGTTTTTTTTAGTTTGACGGAAGAAACAGTTATACGTCACGACTTTTCTATATCATTGGGTTTTAAATGAGCAGTATGAAACTGGATCAATCAGTTTTGATTCATCAATCAACAAATCGAAGAAAAAAATGGACTTACAATAGTGGACTGTTATCGAAGTATGGTATGTCCTTTTCGATGGAGTTGTAATTATTATAGTGATTAGGGAGTTAAAATGATTCTGATTCCACATAAATTAAATTTATTTTTCTGGTAAATGAAATCAGTCAACAAATAAACAACAAAATGATCAAATTGAATGGGCAAACAACTATGGATCAGTCACTATCTGATTCTTCAGCACCAGAAACATGTTTTGCACAAACTGGCAAGTGGTATTGCGATTTAATAACTCATTTTTCACAAAGAAATTGCAAATTTTTTCCTCACAAGAGGAATTGGTCGTTGATACAGGGGGCTAACTGCACATCACTGATATCAACGGTGATTATTTTCTTGAAATTATTTTGATCATACTCTGTTTTGAACAGGAGAAAGTTTGGATAATTGGGATTCGTCTCAAATATCTCAATTGAAGTTATATATACCAAATCGCCATCTTCATCACGATCACCAGCAAACTTGATGAAGTGTTGTGACTGAAAACTTTTGAGATCATATACATCAGATTGATATAGTTCGTGTACGTGATATGGATTTGCTCTTCTAGCTAACCGTACTATTTAAAACCATTCATCAGGAGTATAAACTGGTACATGTTTTGATGCTGGTTCAATCATACTATGAACGGAGTCCCCTTCATTTTGGGTATGACCTGGTTCTAAGTAGGTATGACGAATTATTACTGAATATTTCAAAGTTGCATAATTATATAAGGCATATGGATATATATTTCTATTCTGACCTCCACAGTTGTCTGATAAAATGAAAATTATTTAACGCCTTTCTGTACATAGCTATGAATATAATGGAACAGACAACTGCCTATTTCGCATGCACCTCTCTTTACAATGCACTCATGCCACATATAGCATTGGCAATCTTTCGTTCCTAAATTATAAACCGTGAAATTATATGTCGAAAGCTTTGATATATAGTATGCCAAACCGACATCTGATTTTGGAATAGGCAGTACTTGTTCCAGTGAAATACAGCTGCACAGAAATCAGTTTTCGAAGATGCTTTCGTTTTTTCGGAATCTTTCATAATCCGTGATAGGTCTTTATTTTTCATGTGTTGTTTATACTCATCCTCAATTGATAGACGGATTGTTTCTGTACCACTATCATACCTATGGCATACATCACACAAATTCTTTTCAGGTACAAAGAATGAAAGATTGTATTCTGTATTGATAATATGTCTGGACATACTTTCTGTTGCAACGATAGACTTACAATTTTCACGGCAATATTCTTGATGAAGAGTATACATCCTAGCGATATTCAATGTATTGGGCAAATATTTTCTATTGGTAGTTGCCCTGCAATAATGACTTTCTACAGTTTCGAATGAATTGATAGGATCCCTCACAGTCTTTTTCACAGATTCGTCCAGTTTGCTATTGTTACTCATTTTTCCTCTCCTGTCTTTAGTTACTGCACCTGAACGTCCCATTTTAGAAAAAACATTCCCCACCATCTATGCACTTATGCTGAGAGTATTCAGGAAACATTTCATGCATACTTCGAGGCTACTACCCTCCCTCATGAGAAAATATTGATTGGTGAAATGTCTTCTACTTGGAATTTCATTTTCCTTCGCTTTTTTCAGCTGGCGAGTTCGTCTCTTTTTTTTCTTAAGAAAGATAATCCCTCTGTCTATTTATGTCGCCTTAATTACAGAACTCCGTGAATATATAGATTTTCGAAGTTCCTCTGTGAACTTTGTGTCACACTTTCGCCTACAGTTTGTGCATGGAGCTTTCAGTGTTCTTTCGAGCTGTAATGTTCCCTTCCAATTTTCATAAGACATTCCTCTATTCCTGGAAGTTTTGATGATATTTCTCCTCCAATTCTGTTCATCTCGTTTTTTTCTGGTTTGAAATTTGACCTCTTTATTGGTTTTCCCTCCTTACTGAGCACTATCATCATTATGATGGTCAGTATCGTTATCATCAGTAGAAGTATGTTGATTCTTATTAATTAATTCTTCATTTTCTGATAAAACGTAATCAGAGTCACCGTCAGTTGCATAAGGATCTGATTCAGAGGACGAAATATGGAGATCTTGACTCAACCTTTCAAAATTATTCAGTTTAGGTTCTGATTGCTCCCCTTTATTCGTTCCATTTAGTACTTCAATGTCAACGTCCTCGATAGAAGCCGCATCAGAACTGAACTGAACATAATTGAAATTTTGTAGATTTGTCATATCCGAAGCAAAATTTGAACTCTGAGTATAAGAAGTGGTCATCTCGAATGGTATCAAACTGGGGGGAGGTTGTAAATTTGTAGTGAGTGACATGAGTTCATAGTCAGTATGTACCGTTGAAGACATTTGGGAGTGATTTCCATCCACTATTCTATATTCGTGTGTCGTTTCTGAAAATTTTATTTTGTACATTTACCCCTCTTTGATGTTAAGACTATTTCTCACCTTCGGAACAGCTCGTGGCTTTTATAACCAACTTCATTATTTGTTTAATTCTATGATTGTACATTTTAAACTCCTGTCAGAACTATGGTATGTCAAATTTTTTGGTATTCTAAGAGATTATTTATAATCAGAACTAGTGTAACTCCAGTTGCGTATTCACACTTACGCTATTGACAGCAGTTACCCTCCTTCTGCAGTGATCGGAGTAAGACTGAATAAGTTAGGATAGATTTGCATGGAGTCGTGGTCGGGTATATGCGTCAAGTGGGAGTTATGATAGTTCTGCTCGTGATAGAGCTGTATTTTGTATGTACAACCATGAAATATCTCTATTTACGAATTATTTGGACTTACAATAGTTTTGCACTCAGGCGACGATATATGCGACCCCTTTGAATTTCTTCCCAAACCAGTGCTTCTCCCTGTGGATGATTTCAGCTTGCAACTACTTGATGTTATATTGATGAGTCCAAACATGCTCTGCAATTCCCAATTTGCTGATTCTTCCTCGCTTTCTGCGGCAATGCGGACTACCGATAGCCTCATTGTTTCAGCGTTATAGGATTTTCTGAACTCGCAGGGTATATGGTGAATGCAATTTTCGGAATCGCAGACCGTATTTGGTGACCTGATTTCCGTGAAGCTGCTACGGATAGTGTTTTCGAATCTGAAGCAGGTTCTGATGTTGAACTTGGACCCAATTCTTTTTATCCTTTTCGACAATCTTGTGATGAAGGAAAGTGCAAGTACTGGTTGTGACGGCTTCTTTTCCTTGGAAGGCTCCTGCTGTTTTTCAGTCAAAGTCAGTTCCACCATCAATTTGGACTAACTATTCAGTGGAAAATCATTTTAGATGATGCCTAGTTTCTCTTCGAGCCCAATTGAACGACCTACCCTATTTAGCCGATTGAAGATGGTTGAATTCGTAATTCAGATGCTGTATCGTGTTAGTGTGTTTTCCATTCACATATTTTTCTTACTCAGTTCCGGTCCTCTTCACCAATACGGCCCCGAATGGCAATTCATTGTGGACTAATCAACATCACATCAAGTGGTCTCCAGCTGAGTTCGACCATAGAAAAGAACACTGGTTTAGGAGGAAATTCAATGTAGCCGCATATATGTTGTCCAAAAATGTATTCAGCCAAGAGATCGCAGAAGGGCCTCAACATATTCGAGGACAATTTCGAACTGTAGTATTTATTATCGATGAGAACGATAGAAAACAAATCCAAACACATCTCACAACAATAATCTGATAGTTGAATGAACAAATACCATTTTTATATCTGAACATGAAGTGGGAGTAACTATGAATGGAGTAGTAGAACAAAAAGAGTTTTGTGACACCGGAAATTAAACTAACAAAAGCAATTAAGAACGTAGAGCTGTGAACGACCTACGTAGAGATAACGGCATCAGGTAGGCGGGGTGTGCAGCTTTAAACAAAAAAACATGTTTGCTAACATGAAAGAAAGAACATGGTTGCCATGAAGGTGTATGCGGCATTTTAGAAAAAAACATCTTCGCGTACGTTAAAAAAACGTGGCGGTTGCTTGTCAAGAAATCCTGAGGACTAAAGGATGTTTCAAAATACAACAATCAAATGCTATACAGGGCGAGCAGCATCAAAGAGAACAAACGTGGTTGCTAGCGTTAAAGAAAAGAACATGTCGTCAATGTATACAGGGTGTCTCAAAATACAGCATTACAAAAACATGACGTGAATGTGTTCATGGTAATACTGGGTGTGCAGCGTTAAAGAAAAAAGTCATGACGGCTGCTTATCGAAAAATTAAGAAAGTATACAGGGTGCTGTTTCAAACAGACATCGATAAATTGCTATACAGAGCGTGCAACGTTGAAGAAAAAAAACATAATTGCTAGCTTCAAAGAAGAAAACATGGTGTCGATGTGTAAAGGATGTCTCAAAATACATCATTTGAGAAAAAAACGTAACGTCAATATGTACAAGGTGATAAAGGGTGTGCAGCGTTGAAGAATAAAAATATGGCGGCTGCTTGTCAAAATATCATGAAGTACGAAGGGAAAAAAATGTTCAACCATTCACCACAGGTAGTTAGGGATATAATAGAGCAGAGACGTTTCAGAAAGTCGGTCAAAAATATACTGCTCATGAAAGCTTATTACAGCTGCAGGAATATTATGATGACAAATTGTGAATATTCTCAGTATTCTGCCAAGATAACCCTAACAATATTATGTATCAACGATCACGTTTTCATCATTATGCTTATTATCAAACACATGTTTTTGCAAGTTTTTTTTTGACAAATATGTTTGACATACTTTTCAATTTGCTGTT